>JAGSMT010000461.1:0-77969 GCA_029286875.1 Lamproptera curius
GAGTGTTGGCTGCTTCTGGCAAACCATTTCAATCACCAGGATTAGCGCAAAAACCTGAATTCCATTCAAAAGGGCTAATGTTGCGAGAACATCAGTTGGTGCAATATATCAGTACATTGGAACTCCACCTACTATTAACAGGGATCGTTTATTAGAGCCAAACAGGCTGTTTCTTTATAAATGCCCACGATAAATAAAGTAACGTGACTTCTCATCAGAACTTAATGGAGCAATGTGGAGCTTAAATTACCAGTTCAGAGTTTATCTTGCATTTCCCAAGTCATACCACACGTGGCTACGTTTAGAAGGTACTTACAAAAGGAAGGAACTGCAGGAAAGTACTGAATTTTTCATATTTTGATGTCTTTGGAAATTGGGCGCAACTATTGTTCATAAAACATTTTTGGATTGCTTTAACGACGTCGCTCAAGATAATAGTCAAACCGAAGATACTAAAAATATTACTATAGTCGACGAAACGACTTTTACCTAAAAATGGTCCAACTTGATCCTCAGAGTGACCCTTATGCATGGTGGGTTGCAAACGCCAATCTATTCCAAGTATTGATAAAAATTGTCAAAACAAATATGTCATCGCCATGTAGCAGTGTTTGTGGCTAAAGACTTTAGTGGCAGGACTAGTATATGAAAATGGAAGGAATCATCTGTTACCCAAATATGCACAGAATCTAGGATTTATTCACCACAATTAGCCGTTAGTTAATCATGAATAATAATTAGTTAGTTAATCATAATTAATCATAGAAGTTTCTTTTTATTTATTTGGTAAAACTTATTCTATTTCATTGAAAATTAACATACAATTCACTACGATTGGTTTGATGGATATCTAATGCCGATCATAAGATTTTAACTACTTCAAATGTCGCCTTATGATAAGTTTAAACTGTACGTTAAAGGTAGTACTAACAAACGAATAGTCATTATTTAATATTGTTGTTGTTTTTTTGTAAATTTAAATACAAAAGAGAATCATTATTGGGTATCTGGCCGGAAAGTGCGCAACAATCTGCTATTCGGCCGGATGGGCCGGATACCGGATAGCAACCGGTTATCCGTTGCATCTCTATTCTACAGAGTTAGACGCTGCAGCGAGCTTAGTCACGGTTCACTGATAAATTCTTATCACAGTTTGTTAATTGCAGCGTTTGCATTGGGAGTAAACAATCAGCACCCTTACTATTTGTAGGGCAGGGTTTGAACAGTAAAACATAGTCAGTATTGGAATCACTGTCATAATGCTATAAGTTTAAAGACAGTTAACAAATACACAAATATTCATGATTATGGTCGTCAGATAACATGGAATTTCAATTCAGTAACATTTGTAGAATTACACCTATGACCGATTGCCGTAAATAAAGAAAATACCTTGTCTGAACTTGAAAATAAAATCTGGGTGGAAGTTTCGGTATTAGAGCAACAAATCTCTTGGCTCATAGAATTCTGTATTAAGACAATAGCTTCTCAAATCGAGTGTAAAGCGCTTAATGGAATAAAGCCTTTGTACTATTGGGAACTCGATGCTCAGAAAAAGAATATTGCTCAGTGCTCTGTCTCTATTGAAGTTTTATATTTATAAACAGATGTCATCCGTTCACAAGTAAATATATTGTACAGAGTTGTACGCTAAAGTTTTTGGTATGTGTACTTATACAAAGAATAGTTTGTAGCGATTATTTATTTGTTGAAAAGTGCATTGCAAAAATTACTTAGTTCTTTCTGTATTTTATTTCAATTAAAACTGATGTATACATCAAACAATCATATTAGATTGAATTCAACTATAAAGAATAATATTAGAAGACGTAGGAAATTAAATTTTGTAGGCAGGCGTATGGATTGATTAATAATGCGATCACCACAATTAAGACTGAAATAGAAAATAATATACCGTCGAGCCTGTAAAGATCTTCAGAATTTGTATTTAAATCTATTATTAAACAATAATTCAATTCAATGCAAGTTTTGACAATTTGTCTGTTAAATAATTACAATTTTCTTGAGACATTGCACAAATAATAAATTCTATAAACGGCTAAGCTCACGTGAAATTAGGATTGGTGCCGACTAGTTTCGGACGTGTCAGAGGTCCTTTATAAGGACTAGTGGGATAACTTCAAGGTCGCTTCCCGTCTCACAATGATCATGATCTCCAATTGGTCCGAAACTAGTCGGCACTAACACCGATTTCGTGTGAATTTAGCCGATTCTAGAATACATTTTTAATTGATATTCGATTGAAAACTTAAACAAAAACTTCCTTCGTAATATGCTTTCTAATTTAACATCTATGTAAATAAGGAGATCCAAAGAAAATTTAAAAAGCGAAAGAAAGTGTTAAGCAAGGTAAATAAATATATAAATAAAGGAAATGTACAAATTCTGCTATGAAACAAATTTTGCTAAATAAACGTTTTGAGG
Source organism: Lamproptera curius (assembly GCA_029286875.1). Taxonomy (NCBI): domain Eukaryota; kingdom Metazoa; phylum Arthropoda; class Insecta; order Lepidoptera; family Papilionidae; genus Lamproptera; species Lamproptera curius. Next base: position 2,446 of record JAGSMT010000461.1, read on the forward strand.
TTTGATAGAATTTAAAGACCTCTCCAGAAAACCATTAAAGGCCCCAAAAAATAAAAAATTATTAGTCTTATTCTTGGCAATTGAAGCACCTTACTTGATTGCTTTGGTTTATTTAATTAGTCGCGTGGGTTTTTATTTTGGCATACAATTTAACATAATCCTAAGTATAGAACATTTATTACTGTTTATGTTTAAAGCAGAGTTATGGATTTATGTTATTTTGATCCCCTTATTTTAATAACAAGAAGTGTTACATAACTTTTGGTATAGGCATTTAAGGGACGTTTCGGGTATAATGTCATTAAATTATATTTCAAATTATATATATATTTTTAAAGATTTAATCAAGGCAGATCTGTTATTAAATCTACCACCAATAATATACAAATATGTTTATATTAAGTATAAATAGGAATTATATAAAACTTTTGACCGGTGGTAGGTCCTCTGTTTACAGGAGATCATCTGGGTGGGTACCACCTCATATTTACTGGGTAAACGAGACTTAACACCCATAACACCCAACATGTCTCACGGTAGGCAGCGCATTGGCAATACCACTGGCATTGCTAATGTCTATGGGTGTCGCTGATCATTTCCCATCAGGTGGCCCGACTGCTCGTCTGCCCGCGTATGCCATAAAAAAAACTTTTTTTTTTCAAAAATAAAGTTTTAAAACTTGAACAAATCACAACTCATCATTTCATAAAACCCTAATTTTTGGACATAAAATACACTTAATCGTTAAATTTTGCGCAAATTTCAACATTTCACGTCTATTATGCTGATGTGGCACATGTTCACATCACAATTTGCTATACATATAATAAATTTAGGCTGCACCATTCTATTCATGATATCGAATGCAGATTGATAGAAGGTCGTATATCATTCACTCTGTAGATATCTAATTTAAGCTTTATTACATAAATACAAAATTTTATAGGTTGATAAGCAGCTGACACCGTTACAAGTTATAAAACTTACGAAGTATACAGTAAACTAAGCGTTCTCTAACCGCAGTTTAACTCCAGCTGAGAGTTCGCAGCATAATTTGGCTTACATTGGCGTCCAAAGCCTTGTTTAGGTAAGTGATGTGTACGTATATTTACCTCATACATCGCCTTTGCATAACATCGCCATAACTGTAACCGCATGCCGTAATAATACTGAGTTATGAAAACTGCTCGCGTTATTGTTCATTAAACTTAGAACAGCATGCGTTGACTTGGTAGGTGAGACGATGTTCGGAGAAACTATTAGAACAAGTTATTCGAAAAAATTTGCACATAGCCCAGATAATATTAAAGTATAATAAGAGTTATATAATCACTCAAATTCATGTGGACTATATACAGGGTGTCCCATTTAGAATGGATAATCCTTGAGCGCCGCAAAAGCACAGCTACCCAGGCACTCGAAAAAATACACAAAAGAAAAAATTCCAACTAGTACTCAAGTTATGATTTTTTAACGTAAATCCATTTTTATGATGTTATTGTCAATTTATGTGCACATGACTGCTAAATTAATGAATTTGCTTACGTTTTGGTGTTATATTACTCCTCACAGACTATACTATTACAAAAAGTAATAAATAACATGAGTATCTATTGTACTTTTTTAACAAAAATATATCAATTTTATTTTAGTATGAAATTTGATCACAAAATAATTTTGACAAAGTTTGAGAGTGTTTCATGTAAAAAAAAAGTATGGAAACCCAAGTGGCCAAGTATTTAAAAAAAATGCGCAGTTAATACAGTTTACAAAATGGTATAATACATCATTTTATCTAATACTATTACGAACTTATTGCTATTGAGATGCAAAAAGGGTAAATACGACTAAAAAAGAAACGATAAATATATTATTAAATTTTAATAATAAGAAATTGCAGGTGTACATAAAACAATCTTTATTTATAACAGGTGTTCAAATTCTCTGCCACCGACTCAATACACGCTCTACATCTTCTAATAAAGGCTCTACTAAGAAAGCGTGTAGCGTCGTTCATTTATTTTTAGAAGCGGCCTCTTGAATACGGCTGCTAATTCCTCCAAATTTGAAATCGTTTTCAGTACACTCTTCCTAGCAACCCAGTAAAAAAGTCAAGAGGGTTTAAATCTAGGGATCAGGAGAGCACAAAATGGGACCAAACGACCAATCCATTTATTTGGATATGTGGCATTTAAATAAGAACGGACGTTTGCACCTAATGTGCAGGACAGCCATCATTCTGTAGCCAATGGGATTCCCTTATCTTCTCAGCACTTCTCCAATAAGGTTGGGAGATCATTTTATAAAAGTTTAAGTAACTTTGGAAGATAAATTTCCCGGCAGTTCGAAAGGACCAATAACTTACTCCATTGTAATACCAGTCAATAATTTATTTTGAACTGGTATTGCGAGCTTCTTCTCGCATTGATTTGGATTTGAGAGTTGCCAGCTGTGCAGATTATGCATATTAAGTATCCGTCTTTTTAATGTAGATTCGTCGCTCCATAGAATTTTTCAAAATTGTGGATTTTCTTCTATTTGTCAGCATTTGTCGACAAAAACAATCTTGCATGTAATCTCTCAGTTGCAGGCTTAGACGCGTCTAATATGGTAAGGATGATATTTATTTATTTTCAGTGCAGTGCACGGTCGTTTTGGATTCGGTGCGACGATGATGTTGCTCTGTAAGGGTAGATGGGTCTTGTAGAATTTCATCAAGCACAACATCTTGAGTATTAATATTCACTGATCTTCCGAAGCTCGTACCACAATGCCGCTGCCAGGTATTCTGCCATCCGAATAACAACTGTGGACTCTGATGAAACACGGTAATCTGGATGACGCGATTAGTACCTTTCCTATAAGGGCTGCAGCAGCTTGCGTTCCCCCTCACCATAGATGAAGTGCATATTGGCGTATTCTTGTGCCGTGTATTGAATGCGTGGCATTTGATTCCTAGAATCAGTCCAGATACAAACCAAGGCGTCGTAAAATTACCAAACAAGTCCAAATCAGTAAGCAAAACAGGTAGTCCAATAAAGTAGCCAGAAGTCGTCGTTATAACTGATTCAGACTCACGGAGAAATGAGAAAGGAATGCACACTGCGTTACCGAACAAGTCGAGACGCACTAAGTAAATATGCTGTATGTGCCTGAAACCGATCCGATGATATCAAACCGGTCTACAGTGCTAAAATGTTTGAACATAGTACTCTCCTCTCACTCACTCATACTCTACAAAATCAACCTATCCTTGTCTCTGTAAACAAAATGGACGGCAGGCCACGCTCAGGTAGTAAATAGTATTACACCGTCCCTAGTGCAATAAAAGTGACCCTTTTGTTACTGTTTAAGACTAGGTAATTGGTTTTAATTTTCGTCTTAGATTACCCTTTTGCATCTCAATAGCAATAAGTTCGTATAGTATTAGATAAAATGATTATACCATTTTATAAACTGTATTAACTGCCATTTTTTAAATATCTTGACTTGGTTTCCATACTTTTTTATAAAACACTCTCAAACTTTGTCAAAATTATTTTGTGATCAAATTTCATACTAAAAATTAAAATTGATATGTTTTGTTAAAAAAGGTACAAGAACTTCATGTTATTTTTACTTTTGTAATAGTATAGTCTGTGAGATAATATAACACCAAAAACGTAAGCAAATTCCATTAATTTGTCGCTGTCACACATAAATTGACAATAACATCATAAAAATGGATTTTCGTTTAAAAATAGACTTGAGTACCAGTTGGAATTTTTTTTTTGTATTTTTTCGAGTGCCTGGTAGCAGCTTTGCGGCGCTCAAGGATTATCCATTCTAAATGGGACACCCTGTATATACCTATAATTATCATTTTCAAATGTTTGTTGGGTCACAATTCAATATTAGTTGATTTAAAAAAAAGTCACCCACGTCATTATTTATATGTTCTCTGAATACACTTATGTCAATTTATTAGAAGAAGTTTATTTACTAAAGTGATTTTGTTCAAAGCTTACAGTCAATATAGTAAATCATTGCACACTTTGAAATAAATTGAACTAATAATTGTCTCTTTTATATTAAGGATGTGGATACTTTTGCACATGTTTAATATCAAAACCTTTCCTAAACCTTCCTCTTTAATCACAGTTTTAGTTTCAGCCGAGTTTCGGCCAAAATCAAGCTTCGGCCAAGTTCGGTTCCGGCCAAACTTGGCTGAAACTTTTGCTTAAACTGAAACTGATCTCAGAAGTTGTCAGCAGTTATCAAGTTAAAACGATTCCGAAATTGATTGATTCGTTGGGAATTGTAGCGCAAGAAAGTGTAGCATTGCAAGTAGTTTATAATCTAGGCTCAGATGCGTCGATTTGAGTTCTGACAACCATTCCAAGTTCCTAAAAGATATTGATGATTCTTCTAAAACGCGAGAAAAGATCAAAAGGCTAGTGAGGAATTACATGTATACTCCTTAGTAGAAAAATGAATAAACACTGAAAGGCATAGCTCAGATATTCTTCTTCAGTCAAAAAAAATCTTCGGTTCTCCTTACTTTTTTCGAATGTAATCATTTGTTTGCTTTCTGTCGGCACGTGTTTTCTAAAATAGAGCAAAATCAAAGTGCGGCTTGTTATGAAAAACCTTGTTTAAAAAAATTAAAAAAAAAAAATTTTTTAAAAAATTTTGGGACCAATTTTTTTTTTTTTTTTTTTCCCGGTAATTTTTCCGGGAAAATTTTAAATTTAAAACCCCTTTTCCTTAAAAAAACCCCTTGTTTTTGGGTTCGGAAAATTAATTTAAAAAAAAAAATTTTGGTTTTTTTTTTTTAAATTTTAAATTTAAAGGGGAAAATTTTTTTTTTAAAAATTTTTTTTTAAAAAAAAAATTAAAAATTTAAAAAATTAACCAAAAATTTTTTTTTATTTTTTTTTTTTTTAAAAAAACCCCTTTCCCCTTTTTTCCAAATTTTTTGGGGTTTCCAAAAAATTTCCCCTTTTTTGGCGGAAAATTTAAAAAAAAAAAAACCCCAAAAAGGAAAATTTAAAAAAAAAATTTTTTTTAAAAAGGGGAATTTAAAAAATTTTTTTTTTGGGTGAATTTAAAAAAAACCAACCTTTTTGGGCCCCAAATTAAATTTAAAAAAATTTTTTTTAAAAGGGAAAAAAAATTTTTTAAAATTAATTTAAACCCAAAAAAATTAAAAAAAAAAACCGGGTTTTCTTAAATAAAAAAAATTTTTCCTTTAATTTTTTTAATTTTTTTTTTTTAAAAACCTTTTTTTTTTTTAAAAAAAGGGGGTTTTTTTTCCCCCCCAAAAAAAAAGGGGCCCTTTTTAAAAATTTTTGGAAAAAAGGGGCCCCAAAATTTTTCCCCCCAAGGGCCTTCCCGGGGGGGGAAAAAAAACCGGCCCCCCCAAAAAAAAAAAACCTTTAAAAGAAAAAAATGGTTTTAATTTTTTTAAAAAAACCCCCCTTTTTTGGCCTTTTTTTTAAAAAAAAACCTTTTTTTAAATTTAACAAATTTTTTCACCCAATTTTAAAAAGAAAAATTTTTTTTTTTAAAATTTTTTAAAAAAGGGATGTTTTAAAAAAAAAAAAAGGGGTTTTAAAATTTTTTTTTGGGGTTTAAATTTTAATTTAAAACCCTTTTAATTTAAATTTTAAAAAAAATTTTTTTTTTAAAAAAAAACCGAAAAAAATTTTTTTTAAAAAAAAACCAAAAAAAAAAATTTTTGGGGCCCCCAAAAGAAGGGCCCCTTTTTAGGGTTTTAAAGGGCCCCGGGGGCCCGTTTTCCCGGGTTTTTTAAAACCCTTGGTTTGGGAATTAAAATTTTAATTTTTTTGGGGGCCCTTAAAAACCTTTTAAAAAAACCTTTTTTAAAAAAAAAGGGAAAATTTTGGGGTGGGGCCCCCAACCTTTTAAGGGAACCCCCTTTTTTAAAAAGGAAACAATAACCCCAAAATTTAAAAAAAAACCTAAAAAATATTTTATTATCACATGATTAAATTTAACCAACAAAGAATTGGTTATTTTGAATTTAAAATAAAACATTTTTTAATTGGTAATATGGAATAGTTTTTAATCCCATTAATTGGAAAATATCTGGGAATAATTATGATTTTGAATTTAAAAGGAAATTGAAATTTCATAAACCAAAAGGCTTATTATGTTAAAATTTATGTTCGGTGTTGCTTTCGACCAAAACAACTATCTCGAATTTCAATAGAAGTTAAAAGAGCAAAAGGAAAGGGCAATTCCCTTTTTTTTGGGTAAGGCCTTTCTGTTGTGCTTAGTCACGAGTCGTAAACCAAAAAATTTTTTTAAGGGAAAATAACCCATTTCAAAACTTGTCTCTACTCCAAATTTGTTTATAAATTGCGATTACTAAATTTTTCAACCAAACCACCAAACCAATTTAACAAATTTTAAAACGGATCTCCCTTTTGGGACATGATCTCCCCAATGCACCCACCTTTCGATCTTTTTGGTTTTCTTCATCCAGGGCCCTTCCGGCCATTTGCGGAATGTCATTCCATTTCCCTAGGCGCCCACTACCGTTAACCCGGGTTTCCCCCAGAACTCCGGCGGTTGGTCGGTTCCTTGGGCTTTATATAACCGGACTGCCACTTCAGGCTTACTAACCCGGAACATATCGGTGATTTGGATGCCACCACATCATTTTAATCGGCCCAATACCTCCGAAATCCCTTCCAAGTCGCTGGAAGCGATCAAATTTGTGGACCGGTCAAACCGGAAGTGTCCAAGGTTTCCGGCACCGTAGGCCGGGGTAGAACGCACCAAACCTTTCCGATTTGGGCACCGGAATGGGACGAGAAAACCCTCAGGGGCGAAAGCCGCCCAGCCCAGCCGAATCATTCTGTTCCACCCCAAATTGTTTCTACCTATTTTGAGCGTTGCCCTGGGTAAACGATCAAAACCTCTTGAGGGCAATTTCAACCCTGGATCGGTCCCGGAAAACGTGCCTTAAAATGACCTTGGGCTTTATCCGGAGACCATCGTGAAAGACTCCGGGCTTTTGCACCTCTTGAGATCCTTTGGTTTCGCCATGATGACGATATCGTCCGCAAACCGCAGATGGTGACGCCGTTCCATTTTGCCTGTCCGTCCCATTGAGGTTTGAAAATGTCCCTAAGCCCGGGAAATTATTTACCTTCTGTTGTTTTCTGCAAGGGGATAGGCTAGTCTGCCCCTTTGGACTACACTGAGGAAAGGCCTTCAAGTCTCGATGGGGACAGTTTTCTTCACAAAACCAGCGGGGGTTTACCAGGTTTCGCAACCTAATTTCCACCCATGGATTGGGTCAAAAGTTGTAACCTCCGAAACCCAGCCTGCCTTGAGTCTCCTTTCGTCATTTTTCAAAAGGATTGAATGACCCTCAAAAACAACTTATAGACATGGCTCAGGAACAATATTGGTTGGTAGTTCTTCTAAAGGGTTTTATCACCTTTTGCTATAGGGGTGTTAGGGTTTTGCCCGATATAATGAATTCTATTTCGTTTTTGGTCAAAGTATCAGGGCTCTGCAACGTCCATTTCTTTGGGGCTGTTTCTTAAAGAAAGAGTTCATTAAGAATGCCATCTCGCTCGAAAGAATTGACGAGCATTTGCCCCTATGATTTCTGCTCCGTAGCCATATGATCCCAGCATCGATTCGCTGCATGCGTATCTCCTACATTGCGTTGAAATCCCCATGACAACGTTGGAGTGAGCCTTGATGGTGTTATGTAAGGCTTTTCAGATGTCCCGTACATATCTTTAACATCATAATCCGAGTATGTCGACGAGGTGCTTCAATTGGATAACTTTTAGGCTGTATCAATTGGTCAGCTTTATCACAAGGTACGCAGTCCTCGTCGACACACCAGACACTTCAATAACATTGTGAATGAGGGATTTATTGACAAAGGAATCCGACTTCGCCCTGTAATGGATTATCTCCCGTACTTCGTACTCAGCCAGTACAAAAGATGGCCTGATTCTAGGGTTAAAGTATCCTCGCCCTCTTGGACTTCACTCAATCCCAAAACGTTGCCATCTTTTCATCTCAGCTGCTCTACCAGTTGGGCTAGAGAATCTAGCCAAGCGTGCGTCCGTTGTATGTTGCGATGGTTGTTTGTTATGTACTCGGGGATCCACATACGCTGGTCCAATGCGGGTTGGTGGGTGGTTCGCGCAGAGCCTCGTCCGTTGTTCGGCAGGTGCACCACGTGCAGGTGAGGTTGGCTTGGTTCCGAATATGGGCACAAGATGGCCGCCGCCCAGAGAAGGGCTCAAGAGGAGCGCTGTGCTGTTTGTTCCGGCACGGCGCCTACAGCGACGTTCCGGGAGTCCCAACACACCTGGAGAGAAGAGGCCGAGAGGGCCACGTCAGGCTCGGGTCGCCGAAGACTGTGATCAGTGCCCGCGTCCCCGGCTTCAGCGACATGAGAAAGGAACAACCGTTGGTTTTATAGTGGGTATACCGGCCGCTCCATCTTGGTCCGGGAGCCCCACATATCCCGCTGCCCCTCACTTTGGCGGCGGGAATCCTAGCTGGATTTTTCCAACGGCAAAAAAAAAAAAAAGGGTTCCGAAGATGTCGTTTGGACCCCCTTACAACTGAGATAGCGGGTGTGACAATTAAACTGTATTAATATGAAGTTCATTAAAGAAGAAAATTTGATTCAACTATAAAATAAGAATAGGTCTTCATAATATCTTTATGATTCTATGGTCATATCGCTCATTATATATAAGTTGAAATTATAACTTATAACATATAATTATAATGTTAATATCTTAGTAGGCGTGATAAAAAGAAAGTGCCCTATCAAACCAACATACATAGATACATACAATTTTTGTCCTTTAGGTTGGTCAATTTATTTAAAAAAATAATCTAATTATTTAATAATATTTTACTTTAATGTTTAAAAGTGTTTTTTGACTTTTTAAAAATATTATATTTGCGATGGTGAAAATTGCGTTAGTTACTATTATATTTATGGACTTAATTTCTTGACTGTTTCATAACATATGTAAGATAACAACTAAAACGGCACGTACAAAATTAAACCATCGATTCTCTTTTGGTGCACATATCTTTTGTTAGGCTTATTAACTCAGTTTAGAAACCAATATCGCCACGCTCACTTAAGCGATTCTCCCGATGCCAGCTTTGCAGCCCGACCCTTTTGTAATGAAACCTTCTATGTGAAACGATCGTTGGCACCAGTTTCAAAATTACCTTTCATATGATCAAAATTACTTTACATTTATTACTCGGATTCTAGAGATAGCGTTGGCATTATTGAACGTTGTCAAATAAATATAATATAATTTTATATATGGAGAATAGAATTAATTAATATATTATAAGCTGTTTTTAAACACAATTTTCTTTACTAGTTACAAGCATAATTTGCACCGTAAAATTAAAAAATAACAGTGTTTATTTTTTCTAAAATAATTATATTTTTATGTTTAGAACCTAAACCTTTACTACTGGATGCTAATTAACAACTATTCTATTGGTGCTGCAAAAACTATTCACATTTCAAGAGCCAAACGGTCCCGTGAGGCGTGTTGTAATACAAGACGATTGTATTATATCGCTTCTAATGTCTATTGTCATTTACTTGCAGAGTAAAAATATGCTTATTATAAAATCAGATGCCTTGATATAAAAAAATAAGGTGGTTCTAACTAGAAAGCTATTAACCCTTCTTTTAAGCATGTGTTAGATTACGATAAAACATTGTAAGGTATTTAAAGTTTCTTATCATCTATGTTATTCTATTTAGTTTCACTTGAAATTTATTTATATAATTATAATGAAAAGCCACGTTCATTAGTATTCAGAAAGATACTGACGCATAAATTAAATGCAAAACTTTAAATTAAATGCACCACATAAAAACGATAAAAGAACGCACCATAAATTTACTTGAATACAATTATTTCGTTATTACTATTTAAGTTATTTAAATCTAAATATAAAATTTCCAGAAATATTTTGTAGCCTTTATACAGGCCGTGCCACCTGCCAGCCTATTTTTGCCGCAAAGCAGTAGTGTGAAAACACTCCTTTTTCATTGTCAGCGTATTCACTGTACATCTGTAACATTCTATTTCTCACATAGGCAGCACATTGGTGATACCTAAGGTATTACCGATTTCGAACCGCTTTCCATCAGGTGGCCCAAATGCACGTCTGCATTCGTAGTGATAAAAAAATATTATTATGACTTTTTGTATTACCATATTTATTTTTACCACTGTACGGTTCGACATACTGCCAACATTGAATGTAGCTATTTAGATTTGTTACTTGTCAAGGTTTTTTCAACTTTACTAGCGACCCGCCTCGGTTCCGCACGTCTTCGATATTACAAAAAATATAAATTTATTACCGTCTCTCTAGAATATTATGCATGAATAATACATATAAACCTTTCTTATCAATCACTGTATCTATCAAAAAAAAACCGCATCAAATCTGTTGCGTAGTTTTAAATATTTATTCATACATAGGGATATATGAACAAAGAAAGCGACTTTGTTTTATACTATGCGGTGATTGTGCAATTTTTTTATTGTTTATATACACAAATAAAAACTGTTTTGGTGCTAGAGTGAGACTTTACTATTTAAAACTTTGTTCAGAGCTTTTCACTATTTACGAAAGCACGCCAGCATGCGGGCTTATGTCCACCCAAACAAAAGTATTGCCTTGTTTGAATGCATGTTTGAACAAAAAATGCATTCAAAAAATATTTGGATAGTAACTACACCTAAGATATAGATATTTGTAATAAATGATATATAGATATTTAACAATTAGCAAACAAATTACTAAGTAAACAATAATTGTATAATTACTACAAAGTATAAAACAAAATAGCTTTCGCAGTATCTGTCTCTATGTGTGCTTAATATCTTTAGAACCACGCAAATGATTTTGAAGCAGATTTTTAAATTGATAGAGTTATTAAGAGAAGAACTGTGAATAAATTTTATGTTTCCTATTGCGATGTCATAAATACATTATTGTGCGTTTTCATTGCAAACACTGGCGGAACTCCTTAAAAGGTTAACAAAAAAGACCACATTGATATATGTCTGTCCCTTGGGGATAAGCTTGAAAAACGATTTTGATTATTTAAGAGTAGCTGTAACGTATTATATCAAAACAATGTATAGTATATTTAAAGACAGGTGGCTGGTAATTATCTATACATAACGAGTCTCTACGAATTGAATAATAATACGAGAAGAATGTTCACCCGTTGGTTGCCCGACTCACTACAGATTCAAAACTTTTGACATGACATGATACGCTTTATCATCTCCTTTATATGACAGAAATGAGAACCATGATATGATATTGATTCCTCAAAACTATGGTCGCATGCAAGAAATTTAAAATCTCCAGATATAAGATTCTATTATATCCACACAAAAGTTATTTCTGTGCGAATAAACATTAAGTATACTACTTAAATAACCCATCGGCTTGGAATTAAACCGTAAATTTTAACACTACAGGTTTACTTTAGCAATAGATTAACTAAACTAGTAAATTAACAGGAGATACTGTGAAATGCCTTAAAAAATGCTTCAAAAGTTAAGACCAAGGACTCTTTCGAAAGTTGGCGTAGTTCCAATGTCATTTCGATGCATAAAGTATTCGAATCAAGTCTATTGGCTTTTGGTCGGAATGAGAATTTAGCATACATTACTTCCATGTAACGTCATTACGAAGTTCATCTTGAATGTATGGTCTTCTGTTATTTCAATACCATAAATAACAGTTATTTGTAATGTTGTTGGAAGAGATGTAGGCGCGGGGGACTTCCTTACATCAGCGTAGGGATGATCTTCGGTGTCGATTTGTCCCTTGCTCATTGGCTCTTCTTGGGTGGCTGCCGTACGTTTCAGAAGTTTTTGTGCGGCGACAATTAGGCCAATGAGGGTAAAACATATTATGCATAGATAAAGTGGTAGAGTGGTATGGTAAAATATTTCCTTAGAAGATTTCAATTCTATAGGATGCTGTAGCATGATCTTCTCTTCGATATGGTGCAGTTTATTAAGATTAATTGAATTCAATTTCAGATGAGGTATGTTGTATTCGTTTACAGAATTATAATTTTGGAAATATCAACAATTTTCAGAGGTTGTCCTTTAATCTCATTGTTAGCGTTGGAAATGAAAATCTCCTTGGTACGGGCTGCATTTTCTTGGAATAATGGCTAGGTGGTTTCCTACTAAAGTGGTATACTCAGTTTGTTACATAATAATTTACTTTCGTTGGTTGTGGAAAAATTAGGGTATAGTGCAGATCTTCCAGTTTTTCTAGAGCTTCTTTTGTGACAATGATTTTGGTTTCTTGGCAGGAATCGTTTACAGCCTGTTGTTGCAGGAGGCTTTGAATGCAATCGGAATGCTCCTGTGGGTGACGGTTCGTGCTTTCCTCGCAGAGATAAAAATGACTTAACTTCGGGCATTCAGCCTCCATGTACATGAAAGCTTTCCTGTTGGTTGCCATAAAGGGATATGGAGGTATGAAAGTGTGGTGAAATTTGTTAGGGACAATAGATAGTTTAAACAAATCAAAGGATTCTGAGGCAATTATAGGGAATTTAAAAATAAAAATTATTCTATTGCCGGAAAAATAAGAACCAGATTTAATTATGTTATCATACTCTCTTAAATCATCATCTATTATTTGGTCATTACTATATATATTTCTAAGTTTATCGATTATTATTCTTAGATTTTCAATACTTAACATACTATGATGAGTGCTCGATGTACGTGTAAAAGTTATCATATTTTCTAATCTATTTATTTCTAAAAGTAAATCCTCGGTATTTTCGCTTATAATTGCTAATAGCTGGGCAAACTTAACATATTTGAAAAGGTTATTATCTGCAAATGCTGTTTTATTAATAATTAACTCTAATGTTTCGTTGATCTTTTTCTGATTTTCAACTATTTTATTAATTAATGTGCTATGTTGAGACATCCAGTTTGAATTGAGACTAATATGGGAGTTGAACTCAGACAACATCTTATGCTCATTACTTTCTAATATTTATATTGCGTTATCATATCGAATGGCGTCAGAATGATCCAAATTACCCGTTACAGATTTGATTAAAGACCCTAATCCGTCAATTAGACCTCTTTTATTTCTGGTCGATTTTAAGCTTTTTAACCGTACATTTATTTTCATTAATTTATGGCTAAGGTAGTCAATTTGAAGCTCATATAGGGTTAAAGTGTGGTTGTCTAATGTAGTCCTGAAATAGTTAAGTTGGTCGTGTATAGAGTCTAGTCTGTTCTGTAAGTCGGACAATTGTACATACTGTAGGAAACAGTGGTAATGTGTAGTATGTTTAGTCCAGCCAAGTTTAAAGGGTAACAGTCCTGGTCCATTGTCGAGACTTTCAAGTCTTATGTCCATTGCCATTATTACTTGAAGAACCATTACCAGTCGGATCCTGTAACAAGTTATACGTCTTAGGTGTGCGTTTAAGTCGGGATTTCGCGACGGGTCCTTTCTTTTTGGAGGTGTATATATGAATGGGGAGATCAGCGAGGACAGTGTCATGGGTGAAGGGTGCTAACTTTGCCTTGCAGCAAATGGGTTTTAATATAGACCTGTTGCTCGAGGTTGGTATGTCATTTCGGTCTGCGGTTCTTATTAATATTGCTCATTATATTAGTAGATCGGTCAATGTGGCTTCATGTATAAGTCGATATACCGTTTTCATTTGGTCTCGATGATTAAGAATATATTCTTGCATTAGATGTTCGTGAGATTAATGTCTAAAGGGTCCCTAGGGTCAAAGTGTCCTCTTATAATATCGTGAGGTCTGCATTTAGTAAAACTGTGGACTGAGCTATTATAGCAATCATTGCGTAGGGCATTTGGTTAATAGTCGGTTCGTCCTTACGATTTAATTTAAGTATTCGTAGGTGTTCGAGTAGTGTGGAATGGAATCTTTCTATAATACCGTTGTCGTTAGGGGAATTAGGCAAGGTTCTATGGTGATTGATCTTATGAAGTCGTACAAATTCTGCAAATAATTGGTTTGTAAACTCGGTCCCGTTATCGGTCACTATAGTCAGTGGTAGTCCATGGTGAGTACAAAAGGTCAATAATCCTTGCAATATACTAACTGCAGTGCCATCTCTCAAGTGGTAAGCCTGTCCATATTTTGAGAAGGAGTCTATGAAAGTGAGGTATTTTTCGCATTGTGCCGTGAATAAATCGATGTGAATTATTTCAAAGGGTTTTGTGGCTGGTGGAACTATATTAAATTCTGGTTTGATGGGTTTTCTGTCGTATTTAGTCTGTCCGCAAACTGTACATTCGTTAATATATTTTGCTATTTCGTCCTTAATTTTTGGCCAATAGTAACGACGTGATAGCACAAGAAAGCATTCATTAATGCCTCTGTGGTTAGTTTTCCCTTCATGATAAAGTTTTATAATTTCTTGCTGTCTCAAGTATTCTTTTATGTCTTCTAGCTCAGTCTTTGCTAAAACTAAGTTCATAGAAGAACTCTTAAAATGTTTCTGAATGATCGGTAATATGGAGTACATGCCTAGGGGTGGATTAATTTTAAGGGTGTTTTACCTTGGGGTTAACGTACTCTTTGATCGCGTTAACTTACGTCTTTTTCTAAAGATGATTCGGATACTTGGATAAAAGTTCAGTGTGAGTATCAAACGGTTTTATGGCTGTCGTAGTCGTTTAATGTCACCTACGATATCTAAACAAATCTGTCGGTGGAATTTATTTAACGGTTCGTCGGTGATCGAGGATTTCAAGGATAGGGTTTTCGAGACAACTATGTGCGGTGGCTGTGGAGGATCCTGGTCTTTGTCTTTCGGAATGTTGAACTACGAGTGATTCTAGTTCTGAGGAAATAGACGCAATTTCCTCATTATTAATCTCTACTCGGGATAGGGCATCGGCGTTAGTATTATATTTGCCTTTTTTATATATAATTGTATAATCGTACTCGCTAAGTTTAAGTCTCCACCTTGTTAGCCTTGCGTTAGGTTCTTTTAAGTTCATAATCCACTGCAAGGGTTTATGGTCGGTAAGTATTTTAAATTTACGGCCAAATAAATAGGGTCTAAAATATTTAGTGGCCCAAACGATTGCTAAGAGTTCCTTTTCTATGGTTGAATAATTTAGTTCACTGTCGTTCAAGGTCCTCGAAGCATAGCAGACAGGTTTATCCGATCCAACGGGCCCTTGAGAAAGTACAGCTCCTAATGCGACATTAGAAGCGTCTGTCGTCAAGATAAATTCTCTGTTAAAGTCGGGATGTTGCAGAATTGGGTCATTGGTTAATAGTTTTTTACATTTCTCAAAACATTCCAAATATTCAGCGTCTAGGGTAATTTTTTGGGTCTTTTTTAGGCATTTTGTCATAGGCTTAGTAATGCGCGCAAAATCGGGGATAAATTTCCTGTAATAACCTAGTAGGCCTAAAACTGTTTAATTTCCTTCTAGTTTTGGGAGTGGGCAGTAAAAATTCGGATTTATCCATCTGAATTTTTAAATTTCGATTCTTTAAGACGGTTAAACACTTTTCAAGATTAACCATGTGTTCCTGTAGATATGTGCTGAAGACAACAATATCGTCAAGATATACAAGACAGATCTCATTTTGCAGTCCTCTAAGGACATTGTCCATAACCCTCTGGAAGGTGGAGGGACTACCCTTAAGGCCCATAGGCATGCGCAGAAATTGAAATGCCCATGTTCCACATTAAAAGCGGTCTTCGAATGTCAAAGGGTTCATTTCGACTTGGTAGAAACCTGAGGCTAAATCTAGAGTCGAGAAGTATTGGCACCTACCTAATTTGTCTAGAACATCAGAAATATTGGGGATGGGATACTTGTCGTCGATTGTCTTGTCATTTAGTTTCCTAAAATCAACTACGAGTCTCCACTTTTGTCTGCCTGAAGCGTCGGCTTTCTTTGGAACTACCCAAATAGGTGAGCTCCACGCAGAGTCAGACGGTCGTATAATGCCTTGTTCAAGCATTTTTGAAATCTGTTCCCTAACTTCCTGTCGATGTATGTAAGGATATCTATAACTCTTTGTATAAATAGGTAATTCGTCCGTCGTCCTAATGTGGTGTTTGATTTTATTTGTGAATGTCAAAGCTTCGCCTTCTATATAAAAAACGTCGGCGTAGCGTGCGCATAAATTCTGTAAGTTAGCTTTTTCCTCGGCGTTTAAATGGTCTGTACGTAATTTCTGTAACACGTTTTGAACGCGCGTCGGGTCATGTTCGGTGCGCGTGCACTCGATATTGCATACGTTTATTTTGTTAGCTCGGTCGAAGGAGATAATTATGTCGGATTCCGTTTTATTTTCAATTTCGACTATGCCAATTTCATCAGTAACATTAGTTATGCATTCGTGAATTATACAGTTGCAGAATAGTTGTTCTGTCACGTATACGTCACCGTCGGGATAATGAATAGGGATATTGATTACTCTAGTGGAATAAGCTGGAATAGTTTCTTGGTGGTTTGCTTGTCTGCACTTGTATAATAATAATGGAATATTAGCCTTTTCAGTGAGTAAAATGTTATTTTTTAGATCTATTTTTGAATTTACTAGTAAATCTAACCCTATTAATCCATCAAAATGATTATGAAATTTATAGATAAAAAATTTTATATAGGTTTGATCATTAAATTCGAAAATGCGGTATTGTAATGGAATGTTCATGCATAGTGGTGACACGCGAATTGGTTACCTCAGAAGGATCATAGGTTTTAGGAATGTGGTGAAAATATTAGGTCCAAACCCCTAATGGATAGGGGTGTATTAGGGGAGGCCTATGTCCAGCAGTGGACTAACAAAGGCTGATGATGATGATGATGTGATGTGAAAATATTTGTCTACTGCCTCGGGGCTCATAAATGATTGGTTTGCCCCAGTGTCGACAAGTAGTTTAAGAGGTGGGTCTGAAATTTGAATATAGCGTAGTTGTTTTTTTGAGTGCAAATTTAACTCTATCCTTGTTCTTTCTGGGGACGGCCTTTCGAAAAATCCTGCTCTTGCCTAGCGGATGATTGTGCGGGCTCAATGGAGTTACTAGGATATTCGTCGTTGACATATGGAATGTTTGGGGGATGATAGTAATATTCCGTCTGGTAGTCATAATAGTTGTTATAGTCGGTCATATCATAGTCAGTTTCTTGGTAATAGGCAGGGTATTCGTTATCCCAGTCAAAAGTCTCATTAAAATTCATCTCCCTTGATTTAAAGTAATTTGTTGGAGGGGGATTGCCAAATTTACGCCAATCATGACCTTGTAGGGTAGGGGGAAGTGGTTTAACAGCTACGTGACTTACCCCGCTCATTGGTTTCGGTCCTTGATTTTGTGGTGGCGGCATCCTGGGTGGAATCCTAAATCCGCTGTTTTGTGGGTTATAATTAGGTGGGGGCGCGCGGAACATTTGTTGTGTTCTGGTAAGGTGCATAGGCGTTGACCTCTGCTGAGGTTGAAATTGAAATGCTGGCCGCCAATGCTGTACCGGCTGCTGGGGTGCGTTTATATGCACAGGCGCAGGCATAGGCCTTTGCCAATTAATTGTTGGAGAGCCAAAATTAAAGGTCTTTGGTAAATTATTACTTAAGGTCGGTAGTTTGGGTGTAGTCTGTGCTTGTGGTGGGTGATGCCGTCGGTCAGATGTTAGTTCGTTCCTATTTTGTAGATACATAACATTAAGTTCCTCTTGCACAAATTCCAAAGCCTTTTCTATGCTCGGAGGTCTCATACAGCGTATACGAGACCCCAGAGGTTCCTTAAGACCACGTACAAATGACTGCATTGTCAATTTTTTATAAAGTTCCCTTTTCGCCTCTATAGTAGTGGCGAGAGTTTCGTGCAAGGATACATACGTCATTATAGTACTGAAAAGGTTTTGGCATTTGTCGTAAAATTCTTGGGGGCTGTCATTCCCTTGAGTGGCTAATGATAAGTCGTTATATAAGGCGGTCTCATCCCTTTGGTCAGCAAAATTATTTACTAGAGCGTTTCTAATACCTAACCAATTTTCCGGTATGCCATTGGAGTTAATCATTCTAGCCGCCGGCCCAGTAATTTTATTTAAAATGCCATTCAGCAAACACAAGTTACTAAATTCGGCATTTGGATCCGGGCTCATGTATAACGCAACTAATTGATCGCAAATTCTAATGAATCGAGTGAGTACATTCGGGTTCCCGTCGAATTCGGGCACCGGGCGCAAAGCTTTGAAGATGGTGTCTGGGTCGCAAGCCATTTCGGATGTTACTTCGTCTATGTTACTTAGATTTAAATTGCCTAAATTCCTATTCCTATCTAAATTACTCCTACGAATCTGTCTGGAAGAGACAGATTTCTCTCCGATTTTACGTGGGTGGAAAATGGTGGGAAGGAAGGCAACACTTCAAAGAAAGTTTCAACGTACTTACATTGGTTTTCTTCTGCTGCACTGATTGCTGAGTGCCGTCTCGGCCGTGTGCTCGTAGGTTCTGGATACCTCGACGAAATACTTGAAAGTATAAGCAGGGTCTGGCCACTTCGCCTGGAACCGATTCGTGGGGCTGGAGCGAATAACCTTAGCTGCTTCGAAGTATCTATAATAATGCATTCGGATTGACGTCAAATATCTATAATATTGCATTCGGATTGACGTCAATGCTGGAATATGATCGGCTGATCAATACTGAAATATGCAACCCTGCAGTTCTAGTCAGCAGTTCCTCTATATGCTAGGCATATAACACACGGGTACACAACTGCACAAACATTAAAACGATCCGTGCATGCATCGGGAAAGATGAAATTCCATTCAGACTCATGGCCGTATAAATGTGAGTACACTTATATTTAAATATATACTATTTGGTCATAAAATAAAAAAAATGCAAAACTTCGAAAATTTTAAATAAATTTCACATAAACCTTTAATGATAATAGTTCGTTTATTATTCAGCGAATAATGCTTGTTCAGCTCACGAACATTATTTATGTTTTCGCGTAATTAAATTGGTACGTGCAAACAAAAATATTCTAATATGAATTTCAGAAATGTATAGAAATTGATAATAATAAAACTTTAACTTAAAAAACCCTCTTCATGCTCAGATTTACTTTTTATCCTTTTTCTTACCACGAGAAAAAAATATACTTATTCTCTCGTTATTAGTCTTTTATGTATGGTTATTTTAGAAAAATATTTATTTCACACATTGCGGTAAACTCATTTTAACTTTTGCAGCTGTAGAAAGTACGCATAATTATTTTTTATTCTTTAATTCACGCGGATACTACACATTATTGAATAAAAATACTTTGACGCCTTTCTGTCCCGTGACCACGGCCGCTGTAAAGTGTTTTAAACGTCGGGAGTTATAATACTGATGTTATTTACATTAACACAATTAAATCCATCAAAAGATTTTATTAAATAACTTAATCTATGTTA
Organism: Lamproptera curius; assembly: GCA_029286875.1. NCBI lineage: Eukaryota > Metazoa > Arthropoda > Insecta > Lepidoptera > Papilionidae > Lamproptera > Lamproptera curius. The sequence continues at coordinate 21,955 of JAGSMT010000461.1, forward strand.
ATTATTGGACTTTATGTAATTCACAAGCCATTAATAATTAATGATCGTTTCACAATTTTAAAATAAATAAATTTTCTAACTAGTAGCCATTTTCACGCTTCAGAATAGGGTCAGATTCTGATCCATCCAGATTTACCTCAATCTCAGTTTTTACGCAGGGTGACTGGTATCTCACCACCATGGCCCAGAGGATAAACTGAATTCGATATACCGTGAATAAAACATTCTTTTCGCGGCAAATAACCGGTGGTAGCTCCCCTGTTTACAGGAGACCGTCTGGGTGGGTACCACCGCGGTGCCTATTTCTACCGCAAAGCAGTAGTGTGAAAACACTACTGTGTTCCGGTTTGAAGGGCACCGTATCCAGCGTATTTACTGGGTAAACGAGACTTAACATCCTATGTCTCACGGTAGGCAGCGCGTTGGTGATACCAGTATTACCAATGTCTATAGGCGTCGGTGACCACTTTCCATTAGGTGGCCCCGATTGCTCGTCTGCCTACGCTATAAAAAGTACATCATGATTAGATATGCTATAAAAAAAAATAAACATTTCATTTTTCTAAATAATAATATTTAAGCTTGATACATTTAATCCAGCGTTTTTAAAATTTTTTTATTCCCTCCACATAATAGGTTTTCGGTAACGACTTCTTCATTGGACTCAAATCTCTGATTTGACATTACCAAAAGCCTTTTCTTTAGGTTTGGAAACAGATAATAGTCACTGGGGGCTAAATCTTAAGAATATGCTGGATGTAGCAGCAGTTCGTATCTCAATTCATGGATTTTGGCCATCGTGACTAAACAAGTGTGCACACGTGCGTTGTCTTGTTGAAACAGCACTCTCTTCTTCGCCAAATGCGGCCGTTTTTGCTTTAAGGCAACGTCTAATCTCTGGCGTATTGTAATGGATCCATGTTTCGACCACAGTAACAAAACGGCGCAATAATTCGTCCGGATTACGGCTGAACAGCTCTAAACACTCTTTGGAAGTCACACGATTGCGCTTATGGTTAAGTGTGAGCTATTGTGGCATCCATCTCGTGAAGTGTTTTCTTATGTCCAAATACTCGTTCAGTTGAGATACCTACAGCATGAGATAGCTCAAGCATTTTCATTTTCCGATTATCCAATTTCATTTCATGGATTTTATAAATTCAAAAAGTCACCAACTTATCAAACCGCCCTCGTAGCTTATCAGTTTGGTAACGAACCCTACTTTAGTGCGAATTGACCGAATCTAAGACGAGGAATTGAAAACTGCCTGCCCTTGTTTATGGATACTGAATAAACGCAAAAAAATACAAATAAATTAAAAATATGTTTTTAATATCGGGATTTTTCGGGTATTCATTATTAGTAAATCTACCGAAAGAATAGTTTCTTACTCATTGTACTTGTAAACTGAGTATAAAATTATGCATTGCATTTTTGATATTCAAATACGAAATTATAAGAGCAAGGTTCAAGTCAAAGTCTTATAAATTTTGAAAAGATATTTAAGTTCTGGAACTGAATTTGCAGCACCCTCTGAGGTAAATATTAAAATAATAATTTTAGTACCAAGGGTTGTAAATTAAATAGATTCTACTATCTGCACACATATTAAGAAGAATATTTGTAAAGATTTGGAATTTTACATTTCATCAGTGCATTAGTTCGATTCTAACAGTATTTTCAGTTGACTGATTTCTTTAATGAAAACGTTTCTAAATTTAAAGGTTCTACAATGATTATTCAGAAAATGTAAAACCATATATATATAAAAGATGATTTGTGTTTTCAAACATGAAACAGAGAACAGGCCTCATCACGACATAGTATAAAACAAAGTCACTTTTGCTGTCTGCCCATCTCTATATGTACTCAAAAATTTGAATTTACCTAACGAATTTTGTTTTTATATAACTAGTTATTCAAGAGGAAGGTTTATGTGTATATTGCATGCAGTGTTTACCAATACTTCATGCATTATACTCTAATAAATGTAAAGGTTTCTCATGAGATTTCGACTCATTTTTTACGGTTACGTCGAAATCGCTAGATGATTTCCAACAGATTAATTAAAGCTGTTATCAATGTACACCTTAAAAAGTTCAACGAAAAAGTCCGCGATGGTATATGTCTATCACTCAAGGATAAGCCGCAGTGATCTTTAAGGTAAAGGTCAAATTTGCATTGTAAATGTTTTATTACGTTGTGTCTAGAAATAACATTTTATAAATTATATTTTTGACAGACTTCAGTTTATTGGTCAAAAATTTAATGCCTTAGTTGTAATTTGAAATTTATAATGAAACGTAGAATTTCGTAGGGTGTTTTAAGTTGAATTAGTTGTGTATGTGTTCAATTGTAACGGCTCAAATCTGCTCCATTTCATTAGGATTTTTGGTTTCATTAATTGCTTTATAATCAATAAACTTGATTTCAATTAAGAAAGTTGTTTCGAAAAGTTTGTGCACGAAAGCATATTATTGCTGTTATGACTATATTGACGATAACGCACCCTAGCAATGAATTGTTCGCTCCAGGCTATGTAAGAAAAATATGTTTTGTTACTTTGTAAAGAATTTATTACAAAAAGAAAGAAAAAAAAGCCCGCTGAATTTCTTACGCCCGTTCTTCTCTGGTCAGAGGCTTACATTTCTGAACCAGTGGTAATAGTCAAAGTCAAATATCTTTATTCAATATGGAAGCATTACACTTTCTTATTGATTGTCAAATAATCTACCACCGGTTCGGAAATGGAAGCTTCTGTCCTGAGAAGAACCGGCGTACGAAACTCAGCGGACTTTTTTTCCTTTTCTTTAAATAAATTTTATACACTTTTACTACTTTGAAATAGCCTAGAGCTGACAGTTCATTACCAAGGTGTGTTATCTATGAAAAGTCATTACAACAATAATATCCTTTAACACACAAACGTTCCTTTAAATCTTTTAAATTTATTTACAGGTAAAGCTGAACGTTTTCTGGGATTTTATTGTAGAAGAGTATGCATTGTCCCATTAAAGATTTCATTGATCTTCGGAGCCTACTTTTCGGAAGAAAAAAATTATGCTTATTCTTAGTATTTATATTATGTGTGTCACAATTCCAAATTCATTTTTATGTTTACGAACAAACATAATATTTTCAAATACGTATTGAGAAAAAACAGTCATTACATTGATTTCAGTAAACATTTTTCTTAGCGATTCTTTGGGGCCCAGGTTATAGAGTGCTCGGATCGCTCTCATTTGAATTATGAAAAAGTATTAATATCAGCTGCCTTTCCCCACAGTAGAATGCCATAAGACATTATACTGTGAAAATAACTTAAATAAACTAAACGAGCTGCCTCAACATCGATTACTTGTCTTTTTTGACTGTATAAGCCACTGAGCTAAACTTTCTCGCCAGTCGTTTAATATGAGGGCCCCATTGCAGTTAAGAATCTATTGTGATGCTGGAAATACATTGGAATCTACGTGGTCAAGCGCTCTTCCATCTACGACCACACCACACCCAGCTTGATGAATATTAGGCGTCATAAACCATACCATAGTGGCTTAATTTCCTGACCAAAATATCATACTGTACACAGTAAAATGCTTTGGTTGAGTCACAGAAAACACCTAAAGCATCGTGTGACCCTTCCCATGCCTCAAATATAGTCTTAACAACATGGGCACCTGCATCGGTTGTAGAACGACCCCGTATAAAACCATCCTGTTTGTTAGTAAGTATATTATGAGAATTAAAATGTATTAGTAATTGATAAAGAAATATTTTCTCAAAAATAAGCGCAGGCTGTATAGAAATAGGTCTCAAATTATTGGGGTCTGTAGTACTGCCTAATTTAAATTCCGAAATAACTTTACTGTGCTTCATAAGGTCAGGAAATTTATCACATGTAATACAATTATTAAATATAGCTGCAAGGTTATGTGATATAACATCAATAATAGGATTTATCAACCGAGATCCCTGTGTGTGTCCTTTAAAACCCGAGATCCCCCACAGATCAACAGTTTTTTTTTTTATGTCCAGAGTTTTAAAAGCGAACGCAATATCTTTATCGCTTACATTACTAAAATAGAAATTATCTTCACATTCTTTAATATTTTCTTTTAATAAGGACTCGGCAACAGTTGGAGGAGAAACAAGTGACTTGGTGGTAGAGACAGGAATGTCTGAAAAATTTTTCTTAAAATAGGATGCAACATCTTGATCAGAATTTGTTTTACTATCATTATTATTGACAGTCAATAAGAGAGTGTAATGCTTCTATATTAAAAAAGGATATTAGACTTTAATAAACTTTCTGTTGCTGACGGGAATAATTTAGGATTTAGAAGTACCACCGCGATGCCAATTACTGCATAAATTAGCAGTGTAAACCACTACTGTCTTCCGGTTTGAAGGGTACCCTAGACAGTCTAATTACTAGGTAAATGAGATGTATCATTTTATGTCTCAGAGTGGCGAGTGGTTTTGTAACTTTTTACACTGCATTTCTTATGGGTAGATATCAATTACCAATATCAAATACCAGCAATAAACACAAATTAATTTTAAACAAGCGTCATTATTTGTGCAATCTTAAGCCTTTTCAGAACCATGGTCACTGGACAGATCTTGCACCTTAGAGAGGATTTAAAACTTCGGTTATATTGTCGCCATTCAAACTCAAATACTTTCAAGTCAAAAATTTTCAAATTATATACGATTTTTACGATACCTGTTCATATTTAAACAGAGTTTTAAGCGCAGGGTGTTTTGATTAACATCCTTAAGCAGCCCGCTTATTTTACCATAAATTTCGTAATAATTCACAATATTATAATGACTAACTTTCTTATATAACTAAACAATTAAGTCGACAACAAAGTAAGACCTCAACAAAAGCGAAATTCAAGAATCCCTTTACAACTTAGTATATGATTCCTTCATAAAAATAATTTCTTCATATAAATTGAAATAAATATCGTAATCTAAACTTTCTCTAAGCTAGTTTGCATATACGAATTACATGGTTGGCTATGCAAGGTCTAAATCTGTTAATTATTATTTAATCATTCCGTTAGTCGTGTAAAGTACTGACGAGTATACCGATGCTTATGGACATCAGCAATTCCAGGGATATCTTTAACGCATCGCCTGCCTTTACAGATATGATGTTACGTCTTGTTTACCTAGAAAACGGGCGGGCTAAAGGTGACCTTTAAACAGGAACACGGTGCTTTGCGGCATAAATAGTTGTTATAGTGGTACCACCGTAGAAGGCCCTCTGTAATAAGGACATCTCTAAAATAGATATATTTTAAGCCAACGAGGAGTAATAAATGTATCATTATCATCATCATCATCAGCCTGTGATAGTCCACTGCTGGACATAGGCCTCCACTAATACACCCTTATCTATTAGGAGGCTTTGGACCGTATCCCACCACGTTGATCCAATGCGGGTTGATGGATGGACCGACTTTTTAAGTGCCCATCCGACGCATGGATCATTTTACTTTTCAGACAATTGGGTGATCGGCCCAAATTCCCCTAACCAACTAGGAAACAACAATGAAAATTTATTAAGTCCCCGCAGGATTCGAACCCACGACCACCGGTTTCTAAAGCACACGCCCCCTCTAGGCTACGCAGATAGTCAATAATTAAAATAAATGTATATCAGATACATTTTTTTCTGCCAAAGGGGATTTGCTAGAATTTTTATCGGAATGCTGACAATATTTGGACAATGCACTAAAAGCTCCCGTAGGCGTCACCACTTCCGTAGGCGAAACATGCAACTTTATTACCGTTAAAGAATTAAAAACAAATATTAAATTTAAGAAAGTAATAATCCCTAGGGAAGTACACAAACAAATTGTTATGCCTTCTTACTCTGTTACCGAAAATTTCGTTGATTTGGTATTTATATATTGGTTTTATATGCAAAAAGTTTTATTTGGCGTTATATTAGTTACCAATTACATACCAGGTCATTTCTAACTTTAAATTATTTTTACTTTTTGAATGGAACGTTAAGTTAAGCTTAGTTACATGCATTATATATGTGTTAGCTGAAACGTTCCATTAGATATAATTAAGCATAGAGATATACAATTTTTTTGGTGATATTTAAAATTCTAAGAATCTTATCAAGCATGAGTCGAGTAATGAACATGTTGACTAATGTATAAGAGACGTGTAGAGAAGAAAATATAGCCTATAGGCCTACCACGTATACGTGGTACCAAATTCTGTTTTAATTAACCAATTCAAATTCATATATCTTTGACGTAGTAAAGATAGAAGAGTATGTAACATAAACGAGTTAATAATACTCGTTTATGTATATATAATATATTTAATACGAGTATAATGTTCGCTCACAGTTCTGATGTAGTTATAATTAAGATAGTGGGGTGTGTAAATATATTTATGGTATTAATCACATCACATCACATCACATCATCAGCCTTTGTTAGTCCACTGCTGACCATAGGCCTCCCCTAATACACCCCTATCCATCAGGGGGTATGGTATTAATATTAACATTAATTTTGGACTGACACTAAGATAAATAAACTAAAACAAGAATCATTATTATTACTAGGATATATTTTAAAATTAAACGTAACATTTTGAACTAGAACGCTAAAAATTACTTTCTGCACAGAAAATGCCCTGATTACTGTTCTAAAACATAAAATTTAACGTAAAATTAGAAAGTTGTAACAATTTACTGCTTCATTGATAAGATGTGTTCTTCGACACGCAGGTACATTAAGTTGGGCAGTTTGTAAGATAAAAGAATTAGCTCTATTTTTTATTAAATTACGATAGATAGTTAAGGATGAAGATGAAAACTCGACCGCTTTTTTACCTCTCTTTAGGCATTTTGCTTTTTTATATAATTTGAATCATTTTTATGTTATTTCGACATAATTGCAGTTGTACATACATATGTTTAAATCAATTAATATTAAACATAACCCTCGATATTAAGTTCTATTCGTTGAGTTACAGTCTTATTAAAATCATTTATTAACGTGAAGTGTAGTTCCCGTTACATCTGCGAAATGCACATTACAATAACAATGTAGTTAAACTGTTATAATCGTTATTAAATAAAATTACTTTACGGATTTTATCGCGTTTATTTTACATTTTAATTCCCGACGCTTCGAACACTTTCCAGCGGCCGTGGTCACGGGGTAGACTGGTGACTGGGTGGTGGGGTAGGTGTATAATAGTCGCGCAAGCAATAGAAATAATTATGTTATAATCGCCTGAACTATTTTATATTATTACAAGCATACCTAAGAAATTATATTATTATATGGTCAATAATTAATAAATATCTTACAACAATTTCTAAACATAATATAGTAACAAAGTATCCAGAGTTTGTATTATGACGACGAATTGTGGGTATTTAATCATAAAAATATTTCGTCAATATACACAATATAACTGCCTCCGTAGCCTAGTGGTATGGGCGTGTGCTTTAGAAACCGGAGGTCGTGGGTTCGAATCCTGCGGGGACGCAACAATTTTTCATTGTTGTTTCCTAGTTGGTTAGGGCAATTTGGGCCGATCACCCAATTGTCTGAAAAGTAAGATGATCCATGCGTCGGATGGGCATGTAAAAAGTCGGTCCACCCACCAACCCGCATTGGACCAGCGTGGTGGGATACGGTTCAAACCCCCTAATGGATAGGGGTGTATTAGGGGAGGCCTATGTCCAGCAGTGGACTAAAACAGGCTGATGATGTATGTATGATGTATGTACACAATATAATTTAAATTACTTTCATAAATTTATTATGGGGTCTGGTTCCGTGGCAAGCATCCCATTCATCGGTTACTATGCGTCTATCTTTACCGTTCGTCTTAATAGCTGGAGTGGTTATCTTGTATGATATTGTTTTATTTATGAATATAACTACTAAGAAACAAATGCAAATAGGGATCATTTAATACTAAATAAAATAACTTTACGGATTTTATCGCGTTTATTCTTCATTTTTAAATTCCCGACGTTTCGAACACTTTCCAGCGGCCGTGGTCGAGGGGTAGACTGAGATGTCATGCGTCTTGTGGCTAGTGCTGAAGCGGGGTTTCCAGATCTCAATTGTAAATAATTATTTTTAGTCTGTTCTCCGACCTATGCATAATGAACTGGTTTTATCTTCACAGCTAATAGTGGTATTATGTTTGGGTTTCAATTTTAATTTATTAATTATGGGGCCCCAAGCAGGTGGTAGAACCCAACCATCTTCTCTATTGAAATTTGGATGTTTTCTAATCTAATTAGCCTCACGGATCATCCTTGGTAGGAATCGGTGTTCTTTAGCGAGGATTTGTGGTCGATGAAATCTGATGTAATGGTTGGGTTATTTAATTTGTCCAATATAAGAGAGGCCGCAGTCACTATCTAGCTTGTACACTCCTGGATCTTGTAAAGGAATTTTGCACTTGACAGGTGGTAGGAATTGACCAATCTTCTTCAGCGGCTTGAAATAAGTTTTGATTGAAGCCCGCCTCAAAATGTATCTTGTCAGTTACGCCTCTCACAAAGGTAGAACAGCAGGTACTCGCTCCACTGTGGCTGCTTTCATTCGGACACTGTGACGCTGCCGCGGCGCAGCAAGCTTGTTGTCTCTTAGTACTTGCTTAACATGGTGTAGCTCAGCCGCCAGGTATTCATCGTCACAGATCCTTCGTGCTCTCTGATACAAAGATTTGCCCACGGTAGCTAACTGAGATGGAAGCTGGTGTGAATTACCGTTTAAATATCTATTTGTATGGGTTGGTTTCCTATACACAGTATGGCTCAAGGTGTTATCAGGATTACGAATAATTAAAACATCAAGAAAAGCTAAAGAATTATTATTATCTAAGTCCATAGTAAACTTTATTTTTGAATTAATGGTGTAAAGGTGGTTTAAAATGCATTTATTTTATCATATGACAAGATGGTAAATGTATCATGTACATAGCGCTTATAAATCTTCCTAATCGTGCATGAATGGGAGCAGAGAGTAGGGCCTTCTCCTCAAAGTCTTCCATAAAATGTCAGCAACAATAGGAGATGCCGGAATCCATCGCTACACCATCCATCTGCATGGAGAACCCATCTTTTCACAATAACTAGCCATATGTTAAGCAATGTTTTAGTAAAAATGCATATTCTATTGCGATGTTATTTTACTCTAATTTTCTTGTTACAATATTGATGCAATCTTCTAATGGTAAAGATGTAAACAAAGATTGAACATCAAAACTAACCATAGTTTCATTGTCAGCAAGATGTAGATGTTTTACCTTACTAACAAAATGGTAAGAATCCTTTGTAAATGCGCTTGTTTGTGCTCTGAGCGGTGAGAGAATTTTTACTAAATGTTGAGCCAATTTATAAGTTGGTGAGTCAATTTGGCTATCAATAGGGCGCAATGGAGCATTGGATTTGTGTATTTTAGGCAACCCATACATTTTGGTGGCTTGGGACATGAAAGTATTATCAATTTAACGTCAAGATTAAGTTTTTTGGAGTGTTTTTTAAAAAGATCGCTAGATAATTTGAGAGTTTTAGTGGTAGGCTTAGTTTTGACTTTACTATAAGTAGTTTCATCCGATAACAGTTGTTCTAATTTAGAATTATAATCTGACGTGTCCATGATCACCGTAGAATTACCTTTGTCCGCTCGCAGAATTGTTAGTTCTTAGTTGTTGCGTAAGTTGTTAAGTGCAATAAGTTCATCCGTAGGAAGATTAGGTTTCGGCACTTTGCTTCGACGCAACATTGACGAAATATTTTGTCGGATAGCCTCCAAATCTTTCTTTTGTACTTTATTTTTGAACAAACATTCCTCCTTTCTTCATACAATTTGTTCATACGAAATTTTTCGCAGTGCAATTGCAAAAATGTAAAATAAACGCGATAAAATCCGTAAAGTAATACTATTTAATAATGTATAGTATTCGCGTAAACACAAAAAATCATTAGGGATGATTTATTTTTATATAATATTGAAATGTTTTGTGCGTCCTTAAATCGTTCTCGATAAACATAAATCTGTGTCAGCTTTGGCAAGAAGTGTAGCCCACATTGTAGGAGAGAAACAAGGCCTACCAGATTCGAATTTATCAAGACAATTCATAATGAGGTCAAAGCCGTTTACCTAGTTGGTGGTTAACCACAAGGAATGACTAAAATTAGATATGAGAATCATTATCATTATCATCATCACCAGCCTGTGTCAGTCCACTGCTGGGTATAGGCCTCCCCTAATGCACGCCACCGCTTCCGATCTTCGGCTATTCTCATCCAGCCCACGCCGGCCACTTTGCGAATGCCATCACTCTATCTTGCTGCAGGGCGTCCTACACTACGTTTGCCGAGCCTCGGTCTCCACTCCAGAACTTTCCAACTCCTGCGGTGGTCAGCCACCGCTGGAGTCGAAAAGTCGGACGCCACTTTAGCTTACTAATCCGGTGGGCTACATCGGTGACTCTCGTTCTCTGACGGATCACACATGGACCAGTCGAGCCGTAAGTGTATAAGTCTCGGGACCGTAGGTCATAACGGGTAGGACGCACTGATCGAAGACTTTCGATTTGAGGCACTGTGGGATGGGTGACGAGAAAATTAGATATGAGAATACCAAAGTAAAACGTCTCTACGTACTAGATAGTTTTGATTTGACGTTTACAAATATGTGGTAAAAGTGAAAATCTATTAATCGTCTTGTTAAGGCACAAAGGTATTTAAGTTTATTACTATTTTGGACCGAATTTTTAAAGGAAGGTACTCAATTAGGAGTTCCATATGGCTTTTTTAATGGTACTTCGTGCACTAGAAGCGCTCCGATTTTATTCACTCATTATTTAAAACAAAGTTATATTAGATATTAAAAAAATTAAGAAAATTTGTCGAAAATCACTACCTCGTGCTATAACTTGCAAACGCTGCCGAAACCGTAAATGATACACTTAAACCATGTTTTTTCATAATTGTACTTCTTTTTTTCTTTTTTTCTTCATCTTTGTTTTATATTCTTAAAACCCACAATTGCCATTTTATCGTAAAACTTTGTTAAAAATTGCAACAGAGCATGTTAAAACCTCATTTAAGGCAAATGTGCATAAAACGTGCGATACATAATTAAATAAATACTATTATGGATTTCATGTACTGTTAAAATATGTTAATAATAGCCGGGGCTAACTTCTTACGCTGATACCTAGAAATGACAATAATTGTGCAAAAAATACTAACGGAAAAGGATATGCTGTGTTTGTGTCGATCTTAGAAAGCTTTTCTGTCTGGTAGCTGTAAAAAATCCATAACAAAATCGTTTTTATATAACATAACAAAATTGTATTTAGGTGTAGTAACTGAAAAGGAATAAAAAACGACAATGAATTTAATAAAATTTTTGTTTATTCTGGTGCCGCCTAGTCGCCGTTCTCGCTTGCACCTCGCTGCACGTTTAACTTGAATTTTGTAAATATTTTGCAACAAAATCGCGTCGGTAAAGGCCATCGTTGAAATTAATTTTAAATCTGTACGAGTATTATAAAAATGTTGCCTATAAATTATAAATTGGTCGCCGCCACGTCGAATGCTTGATTTTAAATAACGTTGTTATATTGTAATCAATTTTTATGTACGATGCACATCACTAAAGTTATTTATAGCTGAAAATCTATCTCTTGGCCTCATCTCCTAAAATGGCCTACGTTTTTTTATAATCTTATTCAAGGACTAATGACTATCATCAGACGTCCCGAGTGATGTCAAAAACAAATTCATCAGCAGGAAAACGTAGGCCAAACATAACGGTAGAATGAAGATATACTATTGTAAATTCTAAGTATAAAATAATTAATTTCATCCGAAACATCCTAAATAAAAAGAATAAAACTAGTATATCAACTTTTATTTATCCTCCTTTTGCAATGTGATTTGTGTGATTTGAGTATAAAAATGCAATTATTAAAAAGATAAAAAAAAATATTACATACATACCTAAGATGTGACATATTTGGGAACATTGTTGGATTTTAATGTTATTAGTACGGTATACAACTTTACTAACTATTATGATATTTTAAAAAAAACCAGCTCCGTGGTTCGAGAACATTGCATCGCTCGTAGTCAAGCTGAAGTCATGTTGCCATTGCGGAAGCGGGATCGTAAGACATTAATAAATTGTTTCTTGTTAATTTTCTTTTTAATTAGCATTAGCTATAAAAATATTATGATACTATCTATATACTCTACGTATATTTTTTAAAAGTTCTACTTTAACAATGCGCGCTATTTGCAGACAGTATATCCGCTATTTTTATGCGGTAGATTCATCGTTCTCAAACTATAACACTAATGTTTGCAAGCAAAGCTGTTCGATGCAATATATTATACCGCTGAGGTTTCGTATTATCTTTTGCCTTACTTATATAATACAAAGCTACAACTATCGGTTCATTTAAAAAATCAGTAAATATCAGTAATTTTTTACTTTTCATGCAATGCTACGCAATAACAACCTTCAGTCAGCAAGAAAGAGAGAAATCTACTAAGAATAAGATATTTTAATTCTAAAGTAACTGTGACAGTCCCACCGGCTTAAAGCAAAAACATACAATCAACTTTTTAGTCTACAGGTTTTTAGAGTGAGATAAAAGTTACCGTTTTTGACATAAATCAAAAAACTTAACCTTTCTTTTATCTTTGACTTTTCCCAATTTTAATACTTTCTTGTGTTTACGCGTGTACCAGACATTATTTAATAAAATACTTTACGGATTTTATCGCGTTTAATTTGGTTTACAATTTTACCGACGTTTCAGACACTTTACTGGATCCATGGTCACGGGCAGACTGAGGTGTTATTCGTCTGTCAAAGTTTTTTACCGTGCCACCGTCATTTCTGTTGTTTCTATTTTATTTATTAGTCTTTTTTACCCATACCGAGCTTATGGTATCTTGAGGTCTAGCAGTTATTTTATGCTTAGGTTAAATTTTGTTAATAATTGGATCCGAAGCAAGTGGTAACCCAACCATTATCTCTATTGAAATTAGGATGTTTTTTAATTTCAATAGAATCGGTGTTCTTTGGCATGGATTTGTGGTTTGTCAAGTCTTATATAATGGTTGGATTGATCAAATACATGTTCGCATTCTGCAGAATTCTGCAACTGGCGGTGCTTCACGTTGGTCGCTTAGTTTGGCCTTTATAAGAGAGACCACATTCACAATCAAGCTTGCACACTCCTGGGTCTTGCAGAGGGATATTACACTAGACAGGCGGTAGAAACTGACTTATCTTCTTAAGTGGATTGAGAAATGTTTTGATAGAAACCTTTTTTAAGATATAGTCAATATTGTCAGTGACTCCTCTTGGGTATAGCAGAACAGCAGACACTCGCTTAACTGTGTCTAGCTTCACTCGGTCCCTGTGACACAGGCGTGGGATTTGGAGCTTGTTGTCCCGCAGAAGTTGCTTGACATTCTAAAGCTCAGCAGCCAAATGTTTCTTGACTAAGATCCCTCGAGCTCTCTGAAATAGGTATATACCAACACTAGCTACTTGTGGATGATGGTTATGGGAAGCCCCATGATGGAATAAATGTGTATATGTGTATTGTGGTCAAGAAAAGCATATACTTACTATACTGGTAATATTGTTAAGGTGTCATTTTCGTATCTTTTATATAATTTGGGAGCTGATTTTAGGACCTTCTCCTCAAAGTCTTCTATAAAAATGTCAGAAATCAATGAGAGAGACTGGGCAGCTCATTGCTACACCATCCACATGTATGTAGAATTCATCTGTTCATAGTAGGTAGCCAGATGTTAGACATTGTTTTAATTAAAATGCACATTCTATTGGCATGATATTTTCTTTAAGCTTTTTAGACATCATACAGATGCAGTCCTCAACAGATATGAAGGTAAACAAGGAATGGAAATCAAAACTAACCAAAATATCATTGCTAGTGAGCTGTAGTCGTTTAAGTTCGCTAACAAAATATTCATTCATTCATCATTCATCATTAGCCTGTGATAATCCCCTGCTGGACATAGGACTCCCCTAATACACCCCTATCCATTAGGCGGTTTTTGGACCGTATCCCACCACGCTGGTCCAATGTGGGTTGGTGGGTGGAGCGACTTTTTACAAACCCATCCGACGCATGAGTCCTCTTACTTTTCAGACAATTGGGTGATCGGCCCAAATTGCCCTAACCAAGTAGGAAACAACAATGAAAATTTGTTGAGTCCCCGCAGGATTCGAACCCACGACCTCCGGTTTCTAAAGCACAGGCCCATACCACTAGGCTACGGAGGCAGTTAAAGGATTCATAACAAAATGTTATGAATCCTTAACATACGCATATGTTAAGATGAGAAGATTCTTAGCATATCATCAGTGAAACATCCTAAAGCAAATTGTAGTTACAACTTCACTAATTAAACTATAAAAATAACAATGAAATCAACGGAAATACTTAATAAATTCAATTAATAAGAAAGACTAACTCTTTTGAATAGACGTTAACAAGATCAGCCGTCTTGTCGTACATTAAAAAAGGCCTGTGTCCAGCAGTGGACTATTAAAGGCTGTTTATGTTGATAATTATGAGCTAACTCTATTAAGATATTATATTTTTCATTATTTATAGCAAGTGTATTCAAGGCCTTAATATGCCTCAAAAGTGCTCAATGTTTGAACCTCATGAATAAGTAATATATTTGCAGTGACGAGTATCTCGGACTGATCGAGCTGATCGCTCTCACCACCCTCGGTAATTATTCATACAGAAAATTGAAAATGGCATTCGTCCAATACTTCTGCTAGTAATTTACTGGATACGATACCGGACTTTAATGTAATGCATGTTATAGTTACTGAAAGTTCCCGTATGTTTGTACTGTATAATAATAAATATTTATTAATTTAAACTGTTATTGTTGTACATATACGAACCAAAACAGTATTGTTTACATTACACTATGTAGCTCTGTATATGTTTATTTGTATGTAAATAAAGTGCAAATAGGTTAAAAGAAAACAGATTTTCAGCATGGAACATAAAGCTGTTAACACATAAGTAAGATTATTTTGACAGTGACCTATGGCGGGCCACAGCTGTGCAAGGTTTTCAAAGGAAATGAAATATCCGTTTAAGAAAATATTATATATTAAACAGAAGGACGTGAATTACATTTTTACTCATTATTTACGCCTTTTTAATTGTATAAGCAGGATCAACATACATGTTGCATACAAATTCCTTTCTATACTGCTTACTCAGATAAGGAATCATTACTATGGCACTAATTTACAACAAAATAAATTAATAAAATAATAATCGTTATTTAAGCTTCCCTTTTCATCAAACATGTTAATTTTCTGGAAATAATGTGCCAACAAAAAAGCAAATATATTGAACATGATTTAAAAGGCAACGGTTCCTTTAGCAAAGCCTACGGCAGTAAGCAAGCAAAACCCCGATAAACAAGGCACTTGGCACGAACAATTAATCGGTGTCCTTCCTTGAGTAAGACTGATCGATTAACTCGAAATGTTTAAGTAAATCAGTTTTAAATAATTTACCGTATAGCCTCAATTTCATTCCATTGGTAATAAAGCAGTATTTTAGTAATAAAAAACTTAAATAAAAACGTATGCTCCAAACATGTTGTTAATTACAGTAATTGTCAATTTTTTTATTTTAATGAAAACTAGATTACATTACAACATCTCTGATCACTTGTATAAATCGCCGAACATATTAAAATACATCAGACTCATATTTTCTCAACAACAAAATGAAATGCTTTTGTTTCTTATGCTATCTGTGAAGTAGATTTCTTTTCATCTAGATGGTAAAAAATAAAATAAAAAAATGAACTGCAGAAAATTTACATTAGACACAATACAATATTCATTAAACTTCGCAACACTATGATGACTCAGACAATTGTCTGTCAGTCTTAGATTACAAATTTGTTTTTCAAATCACCGCGTTTCACCAATGAGGACTCGTTCTCTTCTGACGCCATTAGTGTTTGTCATTAGATTGTTTACGTTTATTCCTTGACTATTAATTTATTTTTTAATAAATAGATAGGAACAAAAAACGCTATCTGCTCTTCCACATTTGTAATCACGCACTCTGATGAACTAATATTAATCGGCACGGGGCAGATAATGACGGAGCAATCACCTGGGTTGCATCAGCTGATTAATGGCCATCGGAGGCTTCCGCGTATAATTATTCATTGCGTACAATGTAAATGCCTTCGATGACCAGACGAATAAACGCTGGAGGCATCTGCGGCGAGTTTTCCCGATATTAACTCAAAAATATCGCTAGCGTAGCTCCTGTATATATTGATGTTGAATGTTAAAATCGATTTGATCTATACTTAGTAATAATAATCCCGTTTATTGTAGTAATGATTCAAAGAGTAGATAAAACGCTCTTTGCACTTTGTCAGGTTTATGGTTTCATGTCGTAAGATGAGCAAATATAGTCTAAGAACTGTTTATGTATTTAGTACGAGTTTTATAATATACAATTATGTAATTAATATAAAATACGATTTTAATGTTTGTATTGTGCCAAACAGTATTATTAGGAATTTAGAAACTTTCTTGGTGCCCTTAATGAGAGGTACTTCTATTTTTAATACAATGAATAGTTGTTGAAGTGTTGGTTTACGTATTATTAAATTAAATTTTGTGAAAACATTTCATCAGTAAATGTATCAACTAGATTATAAAAGTTTATATTTATTACTGTGTTTTGTATGAAGACACAGAAATTTCTTTTAACGAAAACTTACTCTAATTGCGCAGAAATAATTATGTACATTCATAGATGTCATTCATAAATCAATCGTCATAGAAGCTATTTGCAGTGCCAACAAAACAGAAGTAAGGGTACAACATATGAAGAAAGAATGATCAGCGAAAAAAAATGTAAGCGAGTACAATACGTGAAAATACTTTTCTTTTACCAAACAACCAATCAGGTTGGCCCAGTTTGTGTTGCGAAATTTTTCTTAGTGCTGTTTCCAATATACATCAAATACGTGTCTTCAGCAAAGCAGATTATTGCCTTAGAAATTTAGTTTGAGAGGCTACAGAGAAAATATATAAACATTAGTATTTAACGAAACGATGTTTTAATGTAGTCTTTAATTATTTTTGGTAATACAAACATTTACCTTAAATTTTGTGGTGTTTACCTGTTTTTTTTTTAAAGTGATTGTCAAATAAAATACCACCGGTTCGAAAATATAAGCCTTTGACCCGATAACAATCGGCGTAAAGAACGCAGCGGTACTTTTTTTCCTTTTTTCAATAATTTTTACAATTTTTTTACATAGAGAATAGTCAGAATTAATTCACAAGAAACGGGTATTTACAGAAAAGAAGTATCGATATTGACGTTTTGTCTGTTAGTGTTCGTGTATAAAAGTTGGATCTGAAACATACAAAAGGAGAGATCTTTGTCAGACGCTACCCGGAACGAAACTCTCCTCGTGTGTGATAAGTTAAAGTGTTATGATATTATTAAGTGCTGAGTTGTTTATGGCGTTGTCACGGGGTCGTGAGCGTGAGCCATTTCAATGTTATTAAGTATTAGAGATTTACTTTTTGCAATTTTCTTTGAGATTTCTAAAAACAAAAGTGGGATAAAGAATTGTAAACATTTCATTGTAAACAATAATTTTACAGTTTTTGTAAATCTTTTTGAGTTTCCTAAAAGAATCATATTCTAACAGTTTCAAATAGCCTACAGTGAAAAGTTCATAATAGGGTGTTCTATATATGCAGTAGTTATTACAGCATTTATATCCTTTAATGCAATAATCTGTATTATTTTTAACTTGAAACAGTTAAATCTCTATTTACAAAAAAAATCGTCTTAATAACAGAGAAAATAGTTAAGTTTTACCATCTGCTTGGACTCCATAAAATACAAAAAATATTTTGAACCCATGCATGCATATGGCTGTTGTCACACCAATAAAAGTTTAAATTAAAGGGATCAAAATCTGTAAAATATATTTTGTTATACGTTTTAAATAACTGAAGAACAGATCAATTTTCATAAAAGCTACAAGCCACAATCTTGCCAAAAAGTGTTTTTAGACGAAAATATATTTCCTTGAATCGAAAAAACTATGAAAATGCGCACTCTACTACAATTTTCTTAAAATTTAATTCATAAGATGACTCTGCCATCGTAGGGACCGACTTGAGGCAGTGTTTGTTTGCAACGTATAAAGTCCATTTACCGATTAATGTTTACCTAGTAAGTTACGGTTACCTCGGCTTAGGGCACTATTTTCTGACTTCTTATAAAAACTCTACTTATCCATATATACTATTTAAAACTATATACGTACACATAATTTTAACGTGGGTTACCATTACTCAAAAATAAAGGTGAAATAAAATATTTCAATAAATGACGGTAATAGTTTTATAGTAATCTAGTAAATTTATATGCATGTCGTGTAAATAAAATAAATTTATAAATAGTTATAAAATACCAAATGTACTGATACATCATTCCTGTAAATTGATTTTTTATTAAAGCTAATTGCTGACCCTAATGATACACAAGTTGGTGCGAGAGCGAATTATATAAAGTCAGACTTTTTTCAAAGCGATTATTAGAATTTCACCGTATGAGAATAAATATTACATTTACCTTTTATGTAGGTTACAGCCGTGTCATATATTTTATTGTAAATATTTAATGCTCTTTTCAAAGTTTTCGTTTATTATTTTTAAAACCAACAAAGAACATATCAAACTCCCGGGATAGACCTTCTACTCTAAAATTTGTGGAGTCCACCTTTAAAAAAGAGGTCTCTCGATAAGCATAGTTAGATGGCGTTCAGAAAGCTTTGCGATATCATTCGTCATCATAAGCCAGTGTTAGTCCACTGCTGAACATAGGCCTTCCCTAATAGACGCCTTCTCTATTAGAGGGGTTTTAGACCGTATCCTACATCGCTAGTCGAACCGGAACTGCAAGGAAACTAGAGTTAACAATTTTGCTCAGAGGGTTGCGAGGTTTAAGTATCACCGACCCGGATACTTTGCCGATGGGGCGATGTGGTATAAAGATTCTTCAGCGGTAAAAACGTTGCCTACGAACGTCTAACAAGGTGAACCAATGAATGAGTGAATAATGTTGGAATAGTTAGTGGAGACGGAGCTGAATGTAAAACCTCGTGGGAGCCCTTTTCCCTACTGAGGACGTCTTCCGGTTTGGACGATAATGGTGATGAATAACCTTTCCAGTTACTCCAGGTCGAAAGTGGTTTAAACTACGGGTGTAATTTGAAAGTATTTAAATGCGATAAAATCCTTTAAATTGTATTAATTGTTATCTTTAGTGTTCGTGAAAACAGATAAACGCTAAATTAACATTTAACAACTGATACATACTCCACATTTTAGTTTGTACTCATTAGATATTTCACCGTGGTCATTTGGTGGTTGTACCAATATTCAAAAATACTAACTGTTAAGTTTATCTGGAAGATTACAATTTGACCTCAGTCTGTCCCAGAACTAATTGGATACTTTATGGATGACTTTAGATAAGTCCAAAAAAACAGGCATATACAGGTGTTTTCCTGTCAGTATAATACTACCAAATGACATGTTTCATACACCGTACCGCGGTTTCTGTAGATAGCTAAATTGTGCGTCATTCAACTTTACATGACGACTTAATACCCGATTAAGTAAACTGTCTAATACTTTTGCTGCAGTTATGGCTAACGAAATAGGCCTGTTATTGGTCTTATCGGGAAGATCACACGGTTGATAAATCATAAAATATTTTCCATAAAAAACGTAACTAAAACAGTCTCAATTTGTCTGTTCGGACTATAATATATAATATATTTAAAATAATAACAATAGAAAAGTCCCTCGACTTTTAGTACAAAGAATGTACCACCCACCCACGAAACAAACGTCCTTATGGTATGGCGCTGGTCACTTTAGAGCGCTACAAAAGGAGGAAAGGGCAGAACCGACTTCGTGCGCATAGCGGCCCGCTACCGCCACAAACGCTTAGCATGCTAGCCATAGCAATAGCAGCACTGGGCCAGATGCTTCACTGTTTATAAAGTCACTGGATCTATTTGATCTTGACGGCTTTTATAATGCTCCAAAAGGATTCGCTGCCGCCGGTATAAGGTAACTAGGCTCAATATTCTTATTAAATACAAGAATTTAGTTAAATAAGTTGCGACACACACGCAGTAGTCACACACACCCTAGACTACTATGTAGTGTAGGACAACACACACTCATCACATCGGCCCCAACGGTGAGGTCGAACTTACACACCCTTTGCTATATGACACTGTAGCTTAACACCAAATTTGATAGAAGTGTTGCTGAAGTTTATTGCTTCACTTTTATCCCAGCGTGAATGATTTAAGAAGTGGTGGTAAATTCAGTAGATTCCTTCAAACTATCCGTATGAAAGCGTCTAAACCGAGCCTAGGCCTCGGCCCACCTGGTCAGTCCTCGATCCAGCATGCTAACGGGAACAAGAAACTGACGGCCCAAGCAAAGGCTTCTCATCTGGGGGCCCTCGGTGCAGTTTAGTCACTTGGCGGGATAACGCGCCTGTGGCAACGCACGTTTCCCCTATCCAAAGCGGTTTGTCCCACAGAGCGCGACATCCAGTCGAATAATATATCTATTTAGTTATACTATTGGCCATTATTATTCTTGTAATATGTGTATGCCTTGTACTTTGTTGGTCACAGGGCAGACCAGCCGCTGGAAAGTGTTCGAAACGTCGGTAATTTAAAATGTAAAATAAACGCGATAAAATCCGTAAAGTAATTTTATTTAATAATGTATAATATTCGGCAAACAATAGAAATAATTAATACAATTTTATGATAAATATTCGCATTTACGTCAATTGAACTAAGTTATGTATTCGTATTGGTAATGTATAAATGGATAATAATTTTCATCATCATCATCATCAACCTGTGATAGTGCACTGCTGAACATAGGCCTCCCCTAATACACCCTTATCCATTAGGGGTTTTTGAACCGTATCCCACCAAGCTAGTCCAATGCGGGTTGGTTAATAATTTTCACTTACAATAAATTTGTTTCTATATGAAACTTTCTTTAGTTAATAAATAACGTTGGAACACTGCTTGACAAGTTTGAGTAGTACTATGTTAGCTTATATTTGTTCGTTTTTCTTGAATTTTTAAAGGTAATGTAAACGGTATCTTTTTTAAGAATTTGATAAAAGATGTAATAGTTAATTTATTGTGTAATTTCAAATACAGCAAATTTTAAATAAAATTCGTGTGAAAAAGAGGGTAAAAACAACTACTTCCAATGGTTGCACTGACGAGGCAAAAGGTAATAGTATCATGCAAATTTCTTAGATAAATAAATTGATGGACCTCTACTAGGCTACTAACCTATACACATATTTATTTACGCTAATAATTTACAAAAGTTATCATAATCATTACAGTATTGTAAGAATATATTTTTTTATTATTAGATTAAGCGATTTGACGAGTAAGGCGTTTACCCGATCGTAAGTGATACGCCCTAGGGGTTAACATAGTCGAGAGCTGACACTAATTTTACAGTCTTCTACCAATAAGTAAAACGTACTTGTTGTACATTTTTTACTATAATACAACCGACTCAAGAAAACTTACAGTGCTATTGTTTTTTTTTTTTATATATATTCGCCGTGAAAAGTAAACCAGACGCAAAATGTCAAGTCTTAGAGACACTTCTGGACCTGTTGCGTTTTTCATTTTTCAAAGAAACTTTAAAAATGTTATGATTCAAGAGCATATTATTAAGTTATTTAACATTTTATAATGATCAAACGACATACTAGATGTTTAATGATACTATCCATTTTTTTTATTTTACTTTATTATAGCAATAAACAGTCATTACAAAGATATTATATAGCTTATATTACAAAAAACCAAGACAAAACAATGCCAGAAAAAAATACAACAAAATATTACATAATAGCGAGCTTATAACTTAAACATTTCTTAAATTTACGCCGCATGTATGTATTCATCATCATCATCATCAGCCTGTAATAGTCCACTGCTGGACATAGGCCTCCCTAATACACCTATCCATTAGGGGTTTGGACCGTATCCCACCACGCTGGTCCAATGCAGGTTGGTGGGTGGACCGACTTTTACATGCCCATCCGGCGCATGGATCATCTTACTTTCAGACAATTGGGTGATCAGCCCAAATTGCCCTAAATGTATGTATTACATTTTTATAAACAATGTTTAACAATATATTCAGAGTTTATATAAAGAGTCGCAACATTTTAAAGGTTAAGCAAATGCTATTTTCTAACAAGTAACATTTAAATCATATAACTAATTACCAACTAACTTATTATAAATACAAGTCTTAAATTCAATGTACGAAAGATGAAAGAGGTCTAAATCTAAAAAAAAAATATTATATAAGTGCGGTAGTCGAGAGGTGAAACAATTCCTTGTATAATTTTTATGGAATTTGTGAGGAACAAAAATTTTTTTGGGACGTGAGGGGCGTAAAGGTAATCTAGACCATGCTATAAACGATATTTTTGACAAATGTGGAGGACAATAAATTTTATTATTTAAAAGTTTAAATAAAGAAGACATACTGATTACGACGATTTTGGAGGGACAACATTTTAGTATTAGTTCCAGTTTCAATGGCAGAGCCCATTCGGTAGGTTAAACTGTTCAGAAATTTTCTCTGTACTTCTTTTAATCGCTGGATATGGCATCCGTAATAGGGACTCCTTTTCAGCCACTCACTTATATTATATTGGAGAAGAGGATAGAGAAAATGGGAAAGGGCTACGACTAACAGCTATTTATCAATTATACCCCCATCACCATTTTTTAAGTTAAACAAGTAATATTTTAACCATAAAATATGATCGCCTTTTACATATATACTGTATATAACTATTTTTTACAATATAACCACACCTAAAACTATTGGATAGACAATGTTTCCTTGATTTTCATTTTTGTAATGTTAGTCCTATAGATATAGGGAAAGCATTTAATAAAATAAATAAAAAGAAAACAGAAGACTTGTGGGGTTTATCAACATGGGCAATAAATTTATTAATTCAAGATATATCCCCCATATTGGCCATAATATATAATGCATCTATAAGTACTTGTAGACTCCCACTGTTAATGAAATTCAGTAAAATAGTCATCTCATCAGCCTGTAATAGTCCACTGCTGAACATAGGCCTCTCCTAATACACCCCTATCCGTCCTAGACAATTGGGTGATCAGCCCAAACTGTCCTAACCAACTAGGAAACAACAACGAAAATTTGTTAAGTCCCCGCAGGATTCGAACCCACGACCTCCGGTTTCTAAAGCAAACGCCAATACCACTAGGCTACGGAAGCGGAGCATACACATAAAAAAATAAACCCTTCTTCTTTTGGGAAGTCAGTCAAAAAATCAATACCATGTGTTTATTGAAAATTTATTTTAGTTTAGGAAAAATATTATTAATGTTATTTTTATAACATGCCTTAATTTTATACAGCCTTTGCTAAATAAACATTTCATTTAACATTTGCCGATATAATATAATATAAACTAAACCGCATCCATTTCTAAAATATTAAATACTGAACTTTAATAAAAACCAATTATACGGACAATGTCGAAGACTATTTAAAGGAGTTTATCATGTTTTTTTTTTTAATAAAAAGACAATAATTCAAACGCGCTGCGAAAACTTTTTGTTCTACACGTGGTTCACTTTGTCCACTTTACTGTTCACTGCACGGTTTACAACAAATAGCACAAAAACGAAACTGGTGCAGATGCAGTTAGGGGTAAATGTTGCTTGCGATATTTTTCGCTCCTCTTTTCCTTTATCACTCTTAAAAGCTTAAAAAGTTATATATGAAACTCAACGAAGTACATTTATGAAACTTAAGTTACTAGAATCCGTCACTCCAGTCACACAACACATAATCAAGGTTATACTACGGGTACAAATACGTACTAGTTAATTCTTTAGTCCGGCGGATCAACTTACCCCGTACCCAAGTAAACGCCTTGTTTTTGAGCATTGCTTACCGGAATCTACAGCTAAATTACATAGGCGTTCTAATCGGTATGTATAAAAGTTTCGTTTTGCAGCTTAAAGCTGTGGCCCGCGGTAAATACATTTAGCTTACATGCAATGCATCTTTTTAAGCATTGGTTACGGGGTTCAATAGAATAGAGCTATCTTACAGCCCTGTATTATAGTTTTCAATAATCATTATTCAAAATAAAAATTCGAAGTTGACATTTAAACTTTCACATTCTACAATCTTCTTTTTATCTGGAGTTGCTTTACATTAAATAAAAAAACAGATGAAATACTATATAAAACAACTGTTTAGTATTTAGTTAATATAATAGAGAAAAAACTCACGTATTATGTTCATAAAGCGCGGCAATCTTGTTTACACAAGAATGCCGACGATCCCATCCATGATCCGACTCTAGACCACCCAATTCCATGGGTAAACAAAGTCAAATCCTCGGTAACCTCGACAAAACCCTCAGCTTCGGCCAGCACATCAAGCAGGTCAAAACAGAGCGGCCTACGTCCTAGGTCGCCTATTCCCTTAATTAATCCCAAAGCAAGCTGTCTCTGCGCAACAAGGTGTTGCTCACAAAACAGTTATCCGTCCAATCATGACTTACGCCAGTCCGGTGTTCGCCTCAGCATCCCTTCCAACATCCACAAACTCCAAACCCTGCAAAACAGGTTCATACGCAGGCCACGGGTGTGCACTGCGTGCGCAACCTTGACCTGCATGTGGACCTGGAATTGCCCTCCATTCATCATTTTTGAAACAAGCATCAATCAAATTTTTCGACTCGGCTTCGCAACATCCGAATGAGCTGGTACGTAACGCCGCCGATTACGTACCGCACAATTAGTTCATTCTAAACATAGGAAGCACGTTAGACATGGCGACCGCGCCATATCTTACAGATCCGGACGACGATATAACGATCGTGCAAGCACGTGTTAAATCGTACTATCGAAACACCTATTGCCCTCGCCGCCGAGGGCAACGCATACCCTGACAACAGATATCGGCACGTACCAGGCCGATTTTCACCAATTAGATAGAGCGGTTTTAGCTTAAAATTAACTTGTCCTAAAGCAACTGATCGAGCCGAGGTTCCGGCCCACCGGGGCGCCCCTCGATACATGTTGCTAACGGGTTAACTAAGGATCAAAAGCGACTAACCGAGCCGAGGTTCGGCCTCCTGGGCACCCTCGATTAGATCGCTGACGGTTTAAAAATAGTGAGCAGCCAGCGAGGTCTCCTCTGGGGACCCTCGAGCTAAGTCAACAAATTAAGAGGAGAAGCCTGTGCACGCTTAAGTTGCACAGCCACTCGACTCCGCCGGGTTGTAATGGTTAACTCCACCACGGAAGCCATCAAATAAACGATAAACGAACGATGCTGAATGCCAATATTTAAGTTAATTGCGGTATTCTTTAATTCAGTTCTTTACGTCAGTAGCTAGACTTCGTTAAAACTAGGCACTTATAAAGAGAACACAAACAAGAGCATTTTTTTAAATATAACGATTAGCAGATAAAAATTGATTTGTTATTAGAGAAAGGAAAGGTTTTCTGAAAATAGAATTTTAGCTTTTAGCAACACATAAATAAAGATAAAAGCATCTCTACGCTTGTACAAAATTTAAAAAAATATTACTCAAATCCTTGAATCTATTGAAGAAAACGGCTTACTAAAAGTGTTTTTCTTTTAACCAACTCCTTTTTTGTAATATAAATTGATTAAGTACTACCTTTACTTAAGAATATTAATATCTATTATTTTTGTGTGTGGCCACCAGTAAGTGAAACAATAATTTTTATGATAGTTTAAATGTAACGGTTTGTTGGGTAGTTTGTACTTCGAATAAATAGGCCAGAACATTATCGAACACTAATTTAATACCAAACGAACTATCACAATACAGTTACAATAAAATTAAGGCAACAGATATACAGAAGGAGTACAGGAAAGGCAGATGAGCAATATTAAGCACAGTCAGTTCATTGCTTAAGTGTAAATATGCGGAAGACAGTTTTAGCAATCGAGAGGCAAGCGCTAGGATTACAAGGCATAACAGGCATTGGCGCTGGCACATCGCAGTCTGCCGCGCCGTAGCAACTCAATCGGTACCTGCTGTGACGTAAACGATCGTAGTTATCGACGTATTAAAAATTCCTGAAAGTTTGTTCGCCTATATTTATACAAAATTATACATTTTATTATTTTATTTCACATTGAAGCTTTGCTTTTCGACACTATCTGTCATTTATCAATACCATTGATAATAATTTTGGTTCAACGGGCACGTTGGCAATGTATTTGTCCGCAGGCGTAATGCTAGACAGAACCCACGGAGGTGTGGCGTTGTTATGGCGAGAGAGTGCTTTTGAGGCAGCGTCAATGATAACGTGTAACAACGGAATCATAGTCAGTATGTGGGGTAGGTTTTTTCTTATAATATCCGTCAATATTTATATTAATATGCCAGTGATTTGTTCTATTAAAAGTTTAATAAAATTTTCTTATTGCTTGTGTGAAATAAGTGCTATTTTGATGGAACTGATTTAGCTTCTGTGCATATCTTAGAGGACTTCAATGTTAACGCTAACAATATATTTGGAATTGAAATATCGGAATTCTGTGATGCCCCTGGCTGGATTTGTGCAGACGTTAATAGTTTAAGAGTAAACTCTGATATTTTCACATTTGTAAGCAACGCGCAAGGCAGTACAAGCTGGTTAGACCATTGCTTAGTAACGGAAAGTGCTTGGCAGGCGGTGATAAACGTGAAGGTAGAATATGACAGTTTGTGGTCCTATCATTTACCGCTTGTAAACGGTGTTAACCTTTGTACTGTTACTACTCTTAGAAAAGTAATTAGCATATGTTAATAGCTTATGATTTTCCGTCTGAATTATCTCTTAGCTGTGAAAAAATGTTTAGAAACAAAAATCATAAGTTAGTCGTTGATATTAATTATAATTCGATAATTACTGTATGACGTGAAGCGTCTATCTTGTTACAATTGCTGCTATTCCAATATTTTACTGCACTGATACTAAGATCTACAAGACGTTTGAAAACCGATATTTGACGTAGAGTGTACCTTGTTCCGGGTTATTCGGTTTCCAGTAACAATTACTTTATACAAATGAAAGCTAGAGCAAGTAATGGGCATGTAAAAGTCGGTCACTCACCAACCCGTATTGCACCAGCGTGGTGGGATACGGTCCAAATATCCCGGATAGAGAGGGCATGAATTAGGGAGGCCTTTGTCCAGCAGTGGACTAACATAGACTGACGATGTATGATGATTTAAAAAAGTGTTAGACTATTTTCAAACCTTTTTAGATCTCTTTATCTCCACTGAAAGTTAAATGAAAAGTTTTTAAACGTTTTTGCACTATTTATAAAAAAAAGAATGGAGAAATTTTATCTGTATTACATTTTATATGTACATGTAGTTCTTAATTTTATATTTATATTAGAAATAAGGCAAAGTTTTCATTTTACGGCAACTAAAATATTTTACAAAAATACCGCAAATCATCAGTATATAAGATTATGATGATGATTGATGGTATTTTCTCTTCTTCTGTGTTCGTATTAGACTTAATATTTTTCGAAGCGAAGCACATAACTACTTAAAAGTATTAGTAGTTTTGAAAGGCAAACTTTTACAAACAACTTCAAAACTCTATGTGAAGCTCTAATTTTGTTGATTTTGTTCACCTCGATGAGGATAATCTTCAAATTTATATTTGAGCTAATCTGAAATAAGAACATATTATAGTGCCTTTTTAGGTACATTATCTATATTAATAATAAAATTGCAATGTCTGTTTATAAAATTAAATAAACCGCTTTTAAATGACTACGTTATGATAAGCACTGTACGTGTATATGTATTTTACAAAAGTCATATAAGCAAAGACCAAATTTGAACACATATTCTCGCCTTTTGGCATTATTTGCATAACTCGTTACTCATGCGTCCGTTACAGACTACGTTTATTTCTCTTGACAAACTAGAGAACATTCTCTCAGTAAGCTTTTTATTATATCTAAAATTGCTTCTCTGCTTCAGCTTTGCGCAAATGATGGTCTCGTTATTTTTTATTTATTTGTTATTTTTGTCTTTTTAATTTTATTTTACGGATGTCTCACGCTCATGGAGTTAACCGCTACAACCCGGGAGGTTCGAGGGCTGTGCAACTTTGAGTGTGCACAGACTTCACCTTTATTCTGTGGATTAGCTCCGAGGACCCCTTGAAGGGGACCTCGGCTCAGGCTCCATCTTCTTTATCCCGTGAACAGGCTTGATCGACGGTGCCCAAGAGGTTCGAGCCTCGGCTCGATCAGCCGCTGGTCAGGTCCATGCCCATACCGTTAACAACATTTATCGAGGGCGCCCCGGTGGGCCGAACCTCGGCTCGATAGGTTGCTTTGGGACTTATTAGTGGAAGTTAATAACCGCCCTATCTGGTTGGAGAGAATCGGCCTGGTACGTGCCGATATCCGTTATACGTGTATTCGTTTGCCTCGACGGCGAGGTGTTTGCAACATGTGTTGCGTCCTTGTGAGTTAAACCGTGCTTGCACGATCGTAATCTCATCGTCCGGATCTGTTATCGTGGTTCCGCTCTTCGGTGGATGTCGTTTTAGCGAGTGAAATTGTTGGTTCGTAAGCGGCGGCCCCGAACTAGATCATTTGGTGTTGCGAAGCCGAGTCGAAATATCGGATAGAAGTTTGTTTTAGGTACTGTTTGATCGTAGGCAATTTCGATCCAGGTCAATGTTGCGCAGGTAATACGGTGCACTTGTGGCCCTGCGCACGAATCTGTTTTGCAGGACTTGAAGCTTGTCATCGAGATCGCTTTGCATGTGCAAAAGACGGTACTGCATATGTAGAAATTGGACGTATGACTGTCTTGTATAACAACACCTTATTGCTGCAGAGATAACTTGCTTTAGGATTGATTAGTGGAAAGAGTCGCCCTAAGACGTAGAGCCTTGTTTCTGACCTGCTAATGTGCGGGCCAAATGTTAAGTTTATCTAAGATTACCCCAAGGTATTTGGTCTGTTTGGC
This sequence comes from Lamproptera curius, assembly GCA_029286875.1. Taxonomy (NCBI): domain Eukaryota; kingdom Metazoa; phylum Arthropoda; class Insecta; order Lepidoptera; family Papilionidae; genus Lamproptera; species Lamproptera curius. The sequence continues at coordinate 51,229 of JAGSMT010000461.1, forward strand.
CCAAGGGATAGGGCAATCTAGGAGCAGACATTAGAAGAAGGCACGGTCTTCGTCGCGTGAACAAAATGGCCGCACTTTTGAAGGATTGATTTCTATTCTCCATTTCCGGAACCATTCCCCTAGGATATTGGCGGATTGGAGTCTTTGACTAACTAGGATAGGACATCTACTGGTTGAGTATATCGCAGGTGTCGTCTGCGAATAGGGTGGTGTCTACAAAACGGTGCTTTGTCGGTGGATGTCTTTAGTGTATAAAGTGCATAGGATTGGACCTAATACGGAGCCTTGGGGTACGCCGGCACGGACCGGTCGAGGTAGTGATTTGGTTCCCTCTACGCGGTATCGGAACGTTCGATTCCTGAGAAAGTCTCGTATGATGACTACGAGACGGTCGGGCACGCCGAGCTTTTATAATTTGTATATAAGTCCTTCGTGCCGTATTTTATCGAACGCCTTCGCCACGTCGAGGAAAAGCGCTCCGTGTGATGGCCTCGTATTATGACTTTAATTTTCCGTGATGCGGTGGAATTTGATTAGTGCAAGAGTGTTTGGCTCAAGCCGAATTGAATGAGGGTAGGGAGCCCTTTAGATTTCATAAAATCTAATAAGCGGCTAGGACAAGACGTTCATGTATTTTCCGAAACCCTTGAGGAGGCTAATGGGACAATAGGAACTGGAAGTGCAGGTGGTTTGCCGGGTTTGAGGAACTCTATAACTTCAGCGTCCTTCCAAGTGTTTGGGAAAATACCCTGGAAAGAGCTGCGTTATAAATTAGGACTAGGATATTAATTATATGTTCCGGTAGAATTTCAATGACGCGGTTGTTTATTCCGTCGGTGCCGGGCTTTACAGGTTTGAGATTTTGATAATCGACTTGACTTCGCTTCCGGTCACCGGTGACGTTAAATCGCGAGGAGGAAGTTGGGTCAACCGCTCGACCTCGGTCTCCACCTGTGGCGGTCAGCGGCGTCGATCGGTTGAGTGCTGAAGCGAGCATTGAGCCTCGAGACTGTCGGCCAGGCATTCGGCTTTTCCTCATCGAGAAACGCTGTGGGCTTGTCGGGTTGGATTAGTGGCGGCATAGGTGGATGGCTGCCGCCGCTTTGAGGCTTTTAGGAATGCGTCAGAAGGCCACATGGGAGGGATGTAGTTGTTAGATCTGTATCCCACCGATCGTTCCTGAATTCAGCTATGCGCGTCTTGGACTGATGTTCAGTGCGCGTAGCTTTCCGTTCCGTTCGGTTGGATACAATCGTAGGCATCGAATCGCAGACCTCTGCGTCGCAAGAGGTCCTAATGTCGTTGGCAAGGCCCAGCAGGGGTTTCCTCCACGGACTTGCTTCGAGGAGGCCTCGACGACACTTTGGACATGTGTTGTTAGCGCATGAGCAGCGAGATTCACGTCATTAGCACTATGCAAGACTTTAGGAATGGCATCTAGGTGTGGCGAGCTAGTGCAGTCTAGCTGAGATTTGAGTTTGCGCCAGTCAATTATTGTTTTGGATGTGATTTTTGGGAGTAAGGTGGTCCTAGTTTGAGGATGACTCAGGCGATGATCGGAGTTAGATCTTCTATGACCTCTTCCTCTAAAAGCGAGATTGACGTTTTTAAGGAGGGCAATATCAAGCACATCCGATCTGTGCCTACGATGTGCGGGTAGTGCGTGTCTCAAGCGGATCAACGACACTGAGGTTAGAAGTTCTGATAGTGCATCTAGTGCTGCACCTTGCGAGTTGATTGTGTGTGTCATCGGGTGCTTACTATGAAGTCGCCTGCCAGAATGACGGCGCCTCCTAGGGAGAATAGCGTCTCGAAGTCGGATTAAGTTATCTCGGAAGAGCTTCTACATGGTAAGTAGACCGAGGCTATGGTGATTGGCGCGTGTCCTGTCATGGCTAACCTACAGACCGAGACCGAGACCGAGTGCGTTAGCGTCGACGGCGTGTCGATTGCTACACAGTGCAGGGACTTTTTATAATAAATGAGCGTGCCGCCGTGTGAAGCGCCGGTCCGATCATTTCTTATGATGTTGTAATTAGCTATTTTCGGATCTCCTCTTCCGGGTTTTAGGAACGTCTCCTGCACCAGTAGAATGTCGACGTCGTTTTCGCGTAGAAAAACTGAGATTTCGGTCCTTTGATCCGCGAGACCGTTTGCGTTATAAAATGAAATATTTACTGCGCGTGGCTTTAGACGGCCCGGGCCGTTTCTACTATTTAGTATGGGCGTACTATTCATTTACGTCCCGTAATTAAATCGACTAACTGCCTATACTTACGAAGTATGGCAAGACGGGCTCCGAAATTACCGACGACGGCGTCGAATTCGCGGTAAGGCGATCGAGCTCTGCGAAGTCGATCTGTCCGGCTAATGTTTCCAAGTTGCTGCCATTGCTATGGCTAGCAAGCTGTGGGGCGCTACGCGGAGCGCTTGATTGTGGTGCGGCGCCACGCGGGGCGCTCGGCGCTACCTGCGGTGGTGGTTGTTGCCACGCGGGCATTGGAGCGCTACGCGGAGCGCTTGATGGGATTTGCCACGCCGGAATAGGTCGGAGGGGCGGGAAGGATGTGAGGGGAGGCACCTGGGGGCGCCTTGGGACGGATGAGGGTGGTGGTGGCTTGCGCTTGGGCGCCTTGGGGCAGCCTAGGTAATTGGCCGTGTGGCCAGTGCTTTGGCAGTTAACGCATGCCGGCGGTTCGTACGTGGTGAGTACATCCCTATCTCTAGGTCTAGGGCAGTCTGGAGTGCCATGGTCACCAAGGCATTTGACGCAGCGAGGGCGTGCGTGACAGTTCCGGGCCGAGTGCCCGTACATCTGGCAGTTATGACACTGCGCAGGAAGGCCATTTGAATGTGGCGCGTGGAATGTGATGCGACTTATGTCGCATATGTGGCGTAGGTCGTACACCTTTTTGCCCTCAGTGGAGCGTTCAAGGGTCAGAAGGACCACATTGAACGTTTCTTTGTCTTTGGGTGTGTGAGGCGGAAGGCCGAGTAAATTGGGATGTTTTGTCCCTTGATAAAATTGTAGATGTCCTCGTGGGCATCTCCTTCGGCAGTCCTTTGACGACTGTCCGAGTACGCCTCGCCGCCGACCGCCTCGGTGATCGGACGTGCGCTTTGAGTGGTTCAGTGTGTCTCTTGCTGTCCTATATCAAAGGAATCTAGTTATAAGTTGTAGTATAGATAGTTGTAATTAGTTATAGTTTGTAGTGGACTTTGAAGTATTCTTAGAATAGTGGTGTTGGGAACAGGAGTTTTTAGTTTAAGTGTAAATAAGTGCGGTGTACGGACACGTGGTAAAGTGGTGATATTTGACTCAATTGAGAAACGATATTAGCGTAAATTATAGTATTTAAGATAGATTTAGTAACAATAGTGCACTATTGGATATAATATTAAAGTAAATTAGAAATAAAAATTAGGTTAGGCACGTGGTCGAGCACGTGGTTCAGAAGTGCGGGTAGACCTGGACATTTACTGGCAACGTGTAGGTAGTAGTAATACGGTTAACTGACGATTGCGTACGGACGGACTTAGTGGCGTGTTTGCTTGTGTGAGTTGTGCGAGACGAAACTGACGGGTTGTGACGTGGTGTGTTCCACAGCCCAATAAATTTTCAAGAACTTCAATACGCGAACACTCGCATCAGTTTAACCTGGACTTGAAAAATAAAAAATCAATACGGGAATCCACATAGGGTCTAATCATGGAAACAACGGACGATGAATCCGATCGTGGAACATTTATGCCACGCAAGTCCTTGGCACGTACCCCCCCTCATAGATCAAATGAGGGATCCCGGGTGCAGCCACAAACCGCGGGTGCAGATAAGCGGGCACTTACATCTCCTGAAGAAACTGGTACGCAGCCGCAGAGGCCACGCATGGAGGTTCGACTGTGCCGTCCGACCGGAGCAGCTCCTCCCCCACCAGCATATGGGGAAAGCTATGTGCAGGATCCAAATATGGTGACCGATAGCGACGCGCAGGAAGGTGACCCGGGGACGACTCTCATAGGCAGCACAAAGATGGAGCTACTCGACCGAGCGCGCGGAAGTCTTCGTGCTATCATTAACATAGTGACGGGCCCCCTGTCCAGGCTAAACAAGACGGACACTAACCTGATAGGGAAACATGTCCAGGAATCTCTAGCAATAGTGGCAGCCCTGGACATTAAATTAAGCGACGCAGAACTTGAGTTAGCAGAGGCAAAGCTGGAAGTAGCGAGGGCCGAAAACGCTGCCCTTCGCAGTGCTGTCAATGGTCAGAATCTTTGCCTCGACATGCCCCCGACTAAGGTGCCAACTTATGCGTCAGCATTAAAACTCCCACAAGGGAGGCCCCCGGTAGCGATCCCTGCAAGGACGGGCCCAGTGGTGGCTTTCTACCCCGGCGATAATCAGGTGGAGACTTTGAAGACGGCGGAAGACACCAAAGCCGAGTTGAAGAAGAGCATCAGGCCAGAAAAAATGGAAGTGCAGGTAGAAAAGGTGAGGAAAGTCGGGAACGCAGGGATAGTCGTCCAGACCACCTCAAAGGAAGCAGCGGAGAAGCTGAAAAGTGCAGTCCCACCAACGCTAAAAGTCATGGTCCGAAACAGCGTACCCACGGGTAATCTGTGGAACTTGGATGGTGACCCTAGTGCAGACGACATAATCAGCGCCCTCTATGAGCAAAACTTCCGCGGAACAGTGATTACGGAACAAACACTCCGGGACAACTGCAAGGTCTTCAAACGGCGCGGATACAAGGACAGCACGACAGCAATCCTGGAGTGTTCGGCGGAGGTACGTAGGGCGCTGGTAGAGAAAGGCCGAGTATATGTGGGATGGCAGGTTATCGAGGCTTGTGACCACATCTCGGTAACCTGTTGCAACCGCTGCCAGCTGTACGGGCACCCGGAACGATACTGTCGTTCCAAGGACGTGGTTTGTGGGAAATGTGGGGCGACAGGCCATAACAAGGAGGGATGCACCTCGGCGGAGGTACGCTGCGCCACCTGCAAGCGATTCGGGAAGCCCGCCGAAGACCACGCCACAGCGTCGCGAGGATGCCCAGCACGAGTGCACGCCGAGAAAAGGGCCGTTGAACTAACCAACTATGGCTCCCCTTAGTCTCAGAGTAGGGCAGGTCAATCTGGGCGGCTCTGAACTGGCCACAAAAGAACTGCCAGCACTGGCCCGTGAATGCGACCTGGATATTGTCTTAGTACAGGAGCAGTACACCGGCGAAGGTAACCCCTGGATTGTTCAGGCGAGCACGGAAAGTAGAGCGGGCATCTACGTCTACAATTCGGAGCTGTCGGTGGTCTTTTGGAACACCTGTCCACCAACCACTGTGCAGTCGTGACTGTGCGCAAAATAGGAGTCCCGGAAGTAGTCATAGCTTCATCCTATTTTCAATATTCGGACGCCATTGATCCATACATATTGACGCTGGACAGGGTATTCGACGTGCTGCCCGGTCGGAGGATACTCATAGGGGCGGACACAAACACGCACTCGGCAATGTGGCATAGCCTACCAAGGCACATAGTGGGCAGAGGCCAGATCGCGGAGCACAGACGCCAGGCCATGGAAGACTTTATAGGGGCTAGAAACCTTCTGGTGTGGAACCAAGCTGGACAACCGTTCACCTTTTCAGGCCCAAATGGCGAGTCCAATATAGACATCACATTAAGCACTCGCAATGTCTGTATGCGGAGCTGGACGGTACTGCCGGAGGCGTCCTCTAGCGACCATCGGCTCATTACATTTGAAATAAGCCCGACGCAGTCACTGAGTCCTCAGGAGCCGAGTTGTGAACCTCCAAGGTTTCGGGTGAGGGGTGTGACCTGGGACGGCTTCCGCGCAGTCATATCTGCGAGAATGGGATCACTGAATGTCCATAAACCGCCATCCGAGTTGGCACAGGATTTTACAGATGTTATAGTAAGGGCGGGATATGAATGTCTGGGCACTAGCAAGCGAAAGAATGATGGCGGTTATGAATGGTGGAACGGAGAACTGGATGCGATGCGAAAGCGAGTTGGTAAACTAAGGAGTGTATGGCAGAAGTGCAAAAGGATTGGTGGGCTACGTGAGGAGGTGTCAGGGAGCGCATATCGTGCGGCGCGTCGCGTGTACCGCGACAAAATGGTGGAGGCGCATTGGAGCCACTCCCTACGCGTGGCTGAAAGTGGCAACACTGACCCATGGGGCCAGGCTTACAGGGTTGCCTCTGGCAGGTCTCATCCTCCTGCAAATGTCCTATACGGCATTCGATATGCGAACAGTCACGCGGGGAACGTGGATGAGGCTGCGGACATGTTGCTTCGGGCACTTTGCCCCGACGACGACCCGTCTCGGGACAGCGAGTACCATAGGCAGGTCCGTGCTGCAGCCTCTATTATTCCAAATGGCGATGATGCGCAGCCTCTTTCTCGCGATGCCCTTGATGCGATCATCAGGAGGCTTCCAAATACCTCCCCCGGAATTGACGGAGTTACTGCGAGCATGGTAAAGAATGCGTGGGCCTGTAGCGCGCAGAGTTTTGCTGGGTGTATGGTCGGTGTGTCAAAGAAGGAGTGTTTCCGGATGTTTGGAAGGTCGGCAGACTTATTGTCCTGCCGAAGAATAATGGTAAGTCACTGTCCGACCCGAAAGCGTACCGTCCAATTACGCTCCTCCCTGTTCTGGGTAAGTTGCTTGAAAGGGTGATGCTTGCGTGCGCTCCAAATACTTTCTGCAGGAATTCGAACAGCCAGCATGGTTTCTGTAAGGGACGCAACACATCCACGGCGATACAAGCGATACTTGAAACGGCCAGGGAATCGCCCTGCAAGTACGTTCAGGCAGTGTACTTGGACATATCCGGTGCTTTTGACAATGCTTGGTGGCCGATGGTGCTTCTTAAAGCGAAAATGGCCGGCTGTCCACCGAACATATACCGGATGTTGTGCGGGTACTTCGTTGGACGACCCGTAGGGCTGTACTTAGGGAAAACTGCGAGATGGAAGGTCTCCACGATGGGTTGCCCGCAGGGATCGGTCCTTGGTCCTACCCTGTGGAACATCCTCATGGATGATCTGTTCCACCTCCCTCTCGCAGAAAATACGAAGCTAGTCGCATACGCCGATGATGTCACGGTGCTGATCGAGGCTAACTCCCGTGCCATGGTTGAAAGGAAGCGTGCGAGAACTGTGCAAAATAACGAATGGGGATCCAGGAACCGCTTGAGTTTTGCCCTCATAAGTCATAGCACCATGACCCTGAGGGCAGGCTCCAGGGCACCTGTGATCAAAATGGACGGGACATCGATCCGCCCGTGATGTCCACTACGGTGTTGGGCGTATGTCTGATGCGGCCCTGTCGTTCAACGAACATGCCAGATCGATCACGAGCAGGGGCGGGTAACTGTTTCGGGAAGGTGGCCCGTGTGTCGTCACCGACTTGGGAGTAACTTACCCTGCGCTGAGGTTACTATAATCCGGTACGTTTGTATCTACCATCACGTATGCGCGCGCTTGTTGGTGGGAAAGGGCGAACCACTACCTGGTCCGCTCAACTCTGTTGAGAGGCCAGCGGAGCGCCCTGATCCTGCTCACAAAGGCTTACAGATCAACCAGCACGGCAGCACTTCCGGTACTAGCTGGAGTGCTGCCGGCAGATTTGGAGGTTGTATGGGCTGGCAGGCGCTGGTGTGAAATTAGAATATGCCAGTGAGGAGTCGAGCCGACGTAAGAAGGCTATATGGAAGGACATAGTTGGCTGCTGGGAGGAAAGATGGAAGTCGGAACTGAAAGGTAGGGAACTCTTTCAATTCTTTCAGGAGGTATCTACGCGATTGCAGGCGAAATGGATATCCCGGACATGTCACGTCACAATTGCTGACGGGTCACGGTGTTTCCGTAAGCGCCGCACGACATGAAGCTTAAGCGATGGAAGTATTTGCGAATGCGGTCTGGACGAGGAGACTAGGCACCACGCTTGGGTGTGCCACTTATAGGACCTGAGAGAAAGATGTTGAACGAGGTGATCTGCGCTGGGGCGGGACCAGCTTACTACTGCGATCTCGTCTCCACGGGGGAACTTCAAAGCTTTGTGGCGTTCGCACGCATGGCACAAAAGGCGGACAACTGCGGAGGCGAACATGGCGAGCGAGTGTAGCTCGTTCGTGTGATAGTCATGCCCCTGAAGGGAGAAATGTCTCATAGGGACAAGGACGAAGAGTAAAGAATTTGTATGGAGTCAAGAAGGTGTGCAGGAGCCTCACGGCCAGACCGTGCGCACCTCCAACGATTCGGCCCATATAACCGCAAGGTTGGTAGGGCCATGGGAGGTGGTGGTTGTTCGAATACGCGCCTTCCGGGAGCGCGTATGTGGTAGTATAGTCGTTCTTGAGGAGATATGACGTAACTTGACGATGTGCGTCACTTGTTTCCAATTGAGTTTAATACCTGATTAGAGTCGGCCACTGTGAATTTGTAGTTGTTGGACAGCGCGGACCGAAGCTCTGCCTATTTTTCCTTCGACCGAATATAAATCGGCGGAGTTTCTTATCCTAGGTGGGATTAATGGTTGCTGTGAAGCAGCTGATGGTTAGCGTGAAGCAGCTGATGGTTGCTGTGAAGCGCTGATGGTTGCTGTGAAGCAGCTGATGGTTGCTGTGAAGCAGCTGATGATTGCTGTGAAGCAGCAGGTGATTGCTGTGAAGCAGCGGTTTGCCTTGATGAGGCCAGTGTTGTTGGCCGTGAGGCGGCCTGAATGGTTTGCCGTGAGGCGGCTTGAGCTGGCTCTGTGGCCGATGTTGATGGCCTAGGGGCCGATAATACTTCCGCCGACGCTTTTGGCGCCATGTTGGGGGTTTGGTGATGTGGCAGGGGAGGCCCTGCTCTTGCGCTTTTGCGCGAACTGACAGGCAGGAACCCTCCTGCGTCTTCGTCCTCGGTGACCGGACGGGAGTTGTCCAGCTCCATTTCGGAGTCTGAATGGTTGGGTGAGGTGAGCGGGATAGGGTGTCCGAGTGGATCGAGGGACACTTTTCCGACGCGGTCGTGGTTGCTCGCGTCGAGCATGGAGTGCACTTTTAGCGAATTTGCCCCCCTTGCGCAGTGAGGGCTTCGCGGATCGCGCGTACCGTGTCCGCCGGCGGACGATTTTTTAGGTCCTCGAAGTCGAGGCCTAGGTCACTGAGGGTGACTGAATCCATCGTATATTGGCTCTGATTATTTATGATTAATACTATCGTGCAAGCACCCCCGGTGAAGCCGGGGTTGTATGCCCTACCCTTCCCGCCCCAGTGAGCAGGGAGGTGTAAACCGACGTATTTGAAAAACTCTACCGCTTTAGGAGCGCTAGGTGTATACCTACGCTGCTGCCTAGTGCAGCAAGCGACGATAAAATTGATTCTATTTATACCACGTGGGTGGTGTGCGTGTTAATTTAACTACGTTCGCGGTGTAAAGTGGCAAGAGAAACAATATGTTAATGGGTCTCTACATCTCAAAAAAACTGTAGACGGGGAAAAACGGAAAAAAGGAACAGACTCACCGGACGGCTACACAGCAGGCTACACACCAGCACACTAGCCTGACAAAGTCACTGTAGATCTTGCACGGCGAACACGAGTCTTCACTTTTCTGCGACTTGACGGCTTCGGGGAGGTGTGGCCACCGGTGGGTCAAGCGAGCGGCGCAGGTAGCAGAGTGGATCGAGCGGGCTTGTCACGTCGATCCGGAGGCTAACTCGCTATGATTTTGAGTGAAGTCTTATTATCGAGGCCTTTAAATACCATTATATATGATGAGTACAGCTGTAGCAAATCGTATGTATTCGGTATTGAGTAATGGGTACGCCTCTGTATCAAAATGCAAAACGTTACTTGAATCCAGATCGTTACTCGTATGTTTCGCACTTTTGAATGACAACAACAGTATAATGTGTTCACTGTACTTAATTCACGGTGTTCTGTCTTAAAATGCGATACGATGCGAAACGTGCGGGTCCGGTTGTCATGGTAACGAACACATACGGGTACGCTGCCTGCCGTTACTTTTACAGCTCTGATGATGAGGACTACTTGGTGATAAATAAATAAAAATAGAAATATTAAGTACTTCGTAAATACAATAAAGTATCATCCTCATAAAGTTTAAAACTACAAAATTGCTATAAAAACACCACTTATGGCTCGTTTCGAGTATTTAGATTTTTATGAGTATTTAGATGTAAATGTACTAAACACAACATTTAATCATTTTATGTCTCATAGAGATGATTTCCATATTAACTTTTATATCCTGTTTCAACCCTTTCGACCACTTTTATCGCAACATTACGAATATTGCGATAAAAGCTGTCGAAATTTTTCTCGAAATCTATTGAAGTACCAAATTTTATTGAAATTGGTTCAATGGCTTAGACAGTAAATACGAACAGACAGACAGACAGACAGACTGAGTAACTTTCGCATTTAAAATATTAGTATGGATTATCAAACATTCTGTTTTAATATTAGGCTATAAATTTTACTGCCTCCGTAGCCTAGTGGTATGGGCGTGCCTTAGAAACCGGAGATCGTGGGTTCGAATCCTGCGGGACGCAACAAATTTTCATTGTTGTTTCTAGTTGGTTAGGGCAATTTGGGCCGATCACCCAATTGTCTGAAAAGAAAAAATGATCCATGCGTCGGATGGGCATGTAAAAAGTCGTCCACCCACCAACCCGCATTGGACCAGCGTAGTGGGATATGGTCCAAACCCTAATTGGATAGGGTGTATTTGAGGCATATGTCCAGCAGTGGACTAACAGAGGCTGATGATTATATAAATTTTCTATATTTAAATCGTTACCATTTATAAGTGTATGATATCGTCAGCTGCTTATCGAAGTATGTGAGCATCCTTTAAATCCAATTTAAATCTTTAATTGTGTTTTAGTTGTCACTGTATAATGTTTATGTCCAACATGTTTTATGATTTTGATTAAAGCGTAGGTGACAATATGTTATACCTAATACATATTTATTTGGCTCCCATATCACAAGTCAGTGGTGCAGTGCTGAATGAGCGAATAAACATTACGACACATTTGAACATAAGTGTCCAACACTTATAGAGGTTACATGTGATAGATAAGAAGGACGTTGGCGTAGCATCAAAAGCCGGATTCAGAATGCATACTTTGGTTATGCAGAAGAGTCTGTCCACTGTTTTTGTTTAAGATAAAAACATGCAATCTTAATTTATATTATTACTTTAATTTAGTTTTTTTAAAGTTTAAAGACGAATAACATTACGATTTGAACCTAAAGTAAACAAGAGTTAGATTAATAAGTATGGCAGTTTGTAGCTACAAAGTTAGATCATTTAACGTTAACTATAGGTCCGACTCATAGCGTTACTATAAGTAAAATTCAAACTTTAATTTGCTAAATTCTTAATGTTAGCTTGGTACAATTCTGAAGCGTTCAGCGTCATGTAAAGTAACAATGAGGACATAGAATGATTATCAGCTAATTGGGATACGATTTTAAGCTAACATAGCCTCAGCGTACTAAAACAAGCTCGATTATATATTCTTAAATCGAATACTCATATATTCTGCGACTTAGCTGCCATTGAAGAAATGATCATATTTATTCCAATATGTATAATATAAAGATATACTTCAGGCAGTTACTAACAGCTGGTTATTATTCATTGGAATCGAATCTCAATATTCTCTATCCGTATAGCTAGCCGGTGTTGGCCTTTCATAAATGTAGCCAACAAATTATTCAATATTGTAGTTGACACCTAGTTTCAGTTGAGAAGACGACATGAGATCCGATCGTAGCTACTTGCATCTCAGTAAATAGTCCTATGATCCATAGCGTCGCGATGATGGCATGTAAATGTCGATCCACCCTCCAAACCGCATTTGGCCATCGTGGTGGGATACGGTGCCAAACCCCTAATGACTAGGGTGTATTAAAGGAGGCCTATAGTATGCCGGCAGTGGACTATCACAGGCTGATGATGATGATGATGATGATGATGACATTACTTTTGAATTTAGTCATACAAACATACACAAAAATTCAAAACTCTTATGAGTGTGTGTGTAATGAGAAAATTCAAAATCTTTCCTTTTAATAGTATAGATTACCGAACATGTTCAAATATATCGCGGATTATAAACGAGCGACCATTTAAAAATGTTAATACTTGTGAGTTATATCTACCGAGCCGACTGAAGTAGATCATTTATTTTTGGGGTAAATTATACATTAATTTTTCTTTAGAAATTAAAAAAGCTATGACGTTAATTCTTTTATAATACAAAGCGAAGCATAGTAAATGCTTAAGAAAAGTAGCTTTAGAGAAGGTTCTTGAATAATTTTAATTACAAATTTAGAAGAATTTAAAAATTAATAATAATCAATCTTTGTAGCCACCAAAACGCACTGATATTTAATTATAAAAAATTGTTTTAACATGAAACGTAAGACAATCAACCTCACAGGCTATAAATAATTCCGACACCACATAGTAGAAAAGACTGGAAACCCTAATTTTAGAAAAACGTAGCTTAAATGAATGGAGCTATCCAGCTTCCTACTTACATGTACAACAGTATTCACGTGACGTAATTGAATCCATTGGTTGGCATTCGTTTTGGAGGAGTAGCCCTTCACACACATAAGAGAAACTTGTGCGCTCGTAAAAAAGCTATTACGTCGCGAGGAAAATGCTAGTACGAATACGTTTAGAAAGTAATGCCACTTTATTAGTCTGTTGTGTTGTCTCTGTATTCGTAATTTTCGGTTTGATGATTTATTCTTGTTCTTCTTCACCTGGTGGCAAGTGATACGCCCGTCCAATCAGAAAAGCAGCGTAAGACCTCCTTGACACTGACTCAAAACTTGGGATGTAACGTCTCTTTTTACCTAGTAATTACATTGGCTACAGTGACCTTTTAACAGAAGACAATAGTATTTACACGCTACGGATTTGCAGCAGAAATATTCACCAAGGTGGTACTAAGCCAGATTTCCATGAGGGGATGAAATGAGACCCCAAATTAGCTATTAAATTATTAAAATTTAATAGATTTTTTATATTATGTTTTTGTGGATAAATGCGAATATCAGGTAAATAAATACGCTAAACTGTTTTTGAAATAACAATGCAGATAGTTTTTGCTATTTTCATAACTTGATTCAAACTAGCCCACTTTTTTATGCTCCTCCTCCAATTAAAGAGTGCAGCGTATCGTTGTTTGCTTTAAAAAAAATATAGATTCCATGTGTCATAGTCGATGGGCTTTATTTTTTATTATTTTTTTATTACCTACGCAGGCAGACGAACAGTCGGGCCACCTGATGGAGAGTGGTCACCGACGCCCATATACATTGGCAATACTGGAATCACCAACGCGCTGCCTACCGCGAGACATAGATGTAAAGTCTCGTTTACCCAGTAATACGCTGTCTACGGTGCCCTCCAAAACGGAACACAGTAATATTTTCACACTACTGCTTTACGGTAGAAATAGGCACCATGCGTGGTACCACCCAGACGATCCCTTGTAAAGGGACGTTAGACCGGACGTTTTACCACCGGTAAAAAGTCCGGTAGAAGAAAAACGTTACTTATCTCAGTGTTTACTAGTTCAGACACAAAAAAAATATTCCTTAAAAATAATGATTAAATCGGCTATTGTGTCCCTAAATGGGGCCAATTCGAAAATAACGTTCACCTGATGGTAAGTACCCTGGCCATTATAAAAACAGGAAAGACATCCGCCCTTGTTCTTCGATAAAGAATTCATATATTTTACATAGTAATCAAATTTTAAGTTTATACCTTTAATATACGTATAAACTCATTAATTTAGTAACATTTAGATATAAATTTCATAACAAGGAGAAATTTTACCGTTATAAACCTCAAAATTACTAAGAAATTTTATTTTTTATCAGTATAGTCCCTAGCGCAAAAACCGTTTAAATAAATAAATAATATCGTCTTTGCACTTTTTATGATGCCTTGTAAGTTTGATAAATGTTTCTCATTGTCCAAATGTAGTTTAATATTAAAGCACGTTACAAATTGAAAGTGATTAGGTATTTAATTATTTGAGTTATGCTTGTTTCTGTAATATGTTTTACGACTCACTCTGTAGCGCAAACGAAAATTACAACTGATGATACACCCTATTTATTGTAACATCCCAAAGTTTTATACATAAATAATCATAATAATAATGATTTTTTTATTGCATACGCAGAGCAGACGTGCAGTCGGGGCCACCTGATGGGATGTGGTCACCGACGCCCATGACATTGGCAATACAGGTATCACCAACGCGCTGCCTACCGTGCGTCATAGGATGTTAAGTCACGTTTGCAGTAAAACGCTGGCTACAGTGCCCTTCAAACAGAACACAGTAGTGTTTACACTACTGCTTTGCGTGAAAAGGCACTGCGGTGGTACCACCAGACGGTCCCCTGTAAAGGGACCTACCACCGGTTTTGTGCTAAATTGTTAAGGTATCCATTGCTGATTTTTACAATATTTGTCACGTTTGTTAAACTGACGCGTGTTTTATGTTTAGAGATAATCTCGCCTCCTTAGATCCAAGTAAGTTCGATTTACGTATAATAAACTGATTTTGGTTTTAACTAAATTTCAGCCTTGATTAAGCTGTAACAAGCAGTGGTTATTCGAAATATGTCAAGGTATTCTATTTAAAAGTTGTTTAAATATCAATAATTGTAAAAATGGCATATAATAGTAAAGAAATAAGAGGTTTTTACTAAAAAGTATTTTTAAGTTAGTATAAAAGGTGTATGTGTTTTGAGAGATTACGTTGACGTATATTTTTGATAAACAGATGTGGAATATCTTGATGTTGGAAAACCATAAAGAGGTATGATGGTTTGTACTGAAACTGCTTTACGAGAACCTAATATTCTCCGAGATAAAAGTAATATGTGTCCACTCTTGACACGCAACTATTTTCCTCAGAAAATTATTAGTCTCCTTGTCTGGCACGAACAAAAAAATTATGTAAACAGGATTATGTTTTTTTAAGGTTTGGGGTTTTTACAGTATTTACGTTAACATAAAATATACAATTAACTTTTTGATCAATTGGTTAAAGTTAATTAAATTGATACTAGTAGGTGATAATGAGTGTTAGTTTTAATCATAAATAATTTTATTGTCTTTTATTTTGTGAACTACTTTTCGGCATATATAAGTAACCTTAGTAGATACATATACGGTAAAATTATTTGAGCTCAATAACATACTGAACTTTTATTGTGAACTTATCATAACATGTTTCAATGCATATCACAAATAATTTAACAGTTATAACTCGATGTAAATTTATAAATTTAAGAATTTACATCAGGAACAATATATTTCTGAAAAAAAATATCAAGACTTAGCAGTGTATCATAACTGAGTTATGACCAACTTGAATAATTGTATTTCATTACTTTAGTTCCGCGTTTACATTTATTATCATTACGAGTCAAAAGCTTTGAAGCTTAGAGCACTAAGTCATGTTGTAATGATAATATTAGCTTATTTTGTACTGATTTGATCACTTTTAGCGTCTTCGTCAATTAAATGTAAAACTCATTCCGTTACCATCAATTATTGATTGTACATTTTAATTGGAATTTTCAAATATCTCTAAATGTAAATATCTCTAAAAACAGGTGTTTTAAGATCTAGAAACATAAAAATACTTTTATTTTTAACAAAATTCGCGTTAAAATTCATAAACTTATTGGATGAATAGAAAACAGTGAATTTTAACCAAAAAAATACAACCGACTTCAAACTGTAACCATTTTGCGTTACAAAAGCGGGTGCCAACGTGCTCTCTGCAAGAAATTACCGCGCGATTTCTGCCACTGCATGTTGAGTCTCTAATACCTTTTAAAGTATTCGCTTAACCAAATTATCATGGATGACACGTTTTATGTACATACAATGATTTTTTTATATGAAATAACTTTAATCTTAACTTAAACTGTATTATCTAAAATGAGCTTAAAATATGCCTAATTTCAATTTTATAAATTTTACATTATAATGATTGATTGTGGAGTTATAGTTCAAAATATAGTACGTATGCTCTCACGGACTTTGTTGTACGGCTAATTTAAGTAATATGGTTATGTACAAGATAGTTATCGTCAATCTCTTAAACTAAGGCAGCGTTTGCAATGTAATCCTATCGAGGTTGTGTTTTTCGACAACAAAATTTTCTTAATTCTTAAATGTCTATTAAACTATTTATCTAAAATGGTTTTAATTAATAGACCCAAATAACAGTTAATACCTATCATTTAAAATTTTGCAAGGTTGAACTAGGTGGAAAGCTAACCCTGGCGGAGTGGCAGTATGGTTTCTGCAGGCGGTCGACCGTCCACGCGGGTGCTGCGGGTCAGGTCACGACGCAGGACGCGGTGTCTCGGGGTGAGGGTGTTTGGGTGCACTCGACATCGCCAACGCATTTAACACCCTGCCCTGGGCCTGCATAAAGGAGGCGCTCCGATACCACGAAGGTGCCTCCTACCCGCAAAGGGTGATCGGGGCCTACCTGTCGCATCGACGTGTCGAGTTCCCGTGCCGAGATGGGCTCCGGACCATCGAGAGTCGTTGGAGTTCCGCAGGGGTTGGTGTTGGGACCGCTTCTGTGAAACGTTGGTTTTGATTGGGTGCTACATAACGGCAATGTCGAGGGTGCCGACGTCACTTGTTACGACACCCTCGTCACCGCCCGTGGCACCAACTTCCGAGGCTGCGATTCTTGCCACTGCCGGGGTCGCTCAAGTAATTGGGCGCATCCGGAAGAGAAGAAGGAACCTGGCCGGCCTGAGGGTAGGCCGGCCGTGGAGGAGGCTGCTCAAGCGGCATACAAGCCTCCTTTGGATGCCTTGCGGAGGTGCGAGGGACGGGTTGCAGGAGGTAGGTGTGCCGCCTTCCTGTCCCTCGCAACCAAGGTGGAGTCGCGGGGAAGAGGGGTTGGTATTCCGTAGGCCGCTCTCCTATCCTCCGCGACTCAGCGGGGCTGCACCGCTGATGCGGTGTGGAGGGCCGTGGGAGGTGAGGACATTCAGCATGGTGTCGTCGGTCTCTCATCCTTCTGCGGTCGAAATGGAGCCTAGCGGCGGAGCGTAACATCTGAGCCGCCGCTGGGGCTAGGAGTTTGGTCCTTGCGTGGCCAGGAACTCCGGCTCCCATGGTCCCCGAGTAACAGACTCGGGGGGAGTCTGTTACTTAACTATAGGGGCCAAAACAAAGAGCGCGTTCGTTCTGACGCGCCTAGAGGGAGGCAGATAGCCGTAGGGTCGAGATGGGGCTGCTTCGGCGGCCAGCACTGGTGGGGTCGCAGATGAGTGCAAAACGTTCCTGTGACCCTACCTAAAGGCGTCAGGAAGGAACAACGTGGTGGTTTTAGTCGGTGCAGGTCCGACATAACCCGTCTTAGCCCCAGCGAGGACGGGTATGCGTTGGCATTTCCCTACGGTAAAAAAAAAAAAAAATGGAGGAAGCTACAAGGCAACGAAAAAATTCACCTTCGAAAATATTTTTTGACCGACCAAAAGAAGAGGTACTCCTTCTTTTGATCGGTCAAAAAATATTTTAAAATACATTACAGTAGTGATAACAGTAGTAACAGTGTATAAGTAAGTAGAAGAAGTATATTAACTAATTGGCTGGGCAGAAATAACCTAACCTAATAGCTAACACGTTATTTCGCTACTATTATCCTAAAGCCAAATGCATTCCGGAACACGTGTCACCATTCGTACTAAAAGCTGCACTCTTAATTCACACTTCGTTCAGATTAAAGGGATGGCATATAAATGAAATTTCCTCAGAGTATACGTGCGCTCTTAACCCCACAAAAAGCGATTTTAGATTCATCTCTGGTCTCTCTTGATAGCTAACTCTTGTAACAAGAGTTTCAAAATTGTTTCTTTATATTTATTACCAGGGTGGAGTCGGGTTTCTTGTCAATAAATCTCCCATTAAAAATTTAATTGAAGTATCCAGTGTATAGGTTCCACCAACGTCGACATACCCGGATGTTGATGTCGAAGATGATTAACTGCCTCCGTAGCCAGTGGTATGGGCGTGTGCTTTAGAAACCGGGGGTCGTGGTTCGAATCCTGCGGGGACGCAAACAAGTTTTCATTGTTGTTTCCTGAGTTGGTTAGGGCAATTTGGGCCGATCACCCAATTGTCTGAAAAGTAAGATGATCCATCGTCGGATGGGCATGTAAATAAGTCGGTCCACCCACCAACCGCATTGGACCAGCGTGTGGTGGATAGGGTCCAAACCCCAAATGGATAGAGGATGTATTAGGAGGCCTATGTCCAGCAGTGGACTAAAAAGGCTGATGATGATGTGATGTGATGTCGAAGATATGTCGAGGACATCTCAAGATATCTTACATAACACCACCAAGGCTCACTTCAACGTTGTCAAGGGGTATTTAAACGCCAAAGTAGGAGTACAGGCATGCAGCGAATCGATGCTGGGATCATATGGCTACTGGAGCAAAATCATATGGAGCAAATGCTCGTCAATTTCCTCAAGCGAGAGGGGCTGTTCTTAATGAACTCGTTCTTTAAGAAACAGCCCCAAAGGAAATGGACGTGGCAGAGCTCCAATACTATGACCAGAAATAAGATAGACTTCATTATAAATCAGACAAAGAGCGCATATTAAGGATGTCTAGTGATCACAGGTTCAAGACCAGAAGTGATCACTGACTTCTGAGAGCACCCTGAATATAGATTTGAAGCTTGAACGGTCCCTGATTGATGAAGTCTACGCTCCGGCCTAATCTGCTCCAGCCTATCATTGATCCTGGCACATTTCAGATCAATCTGGAAAATCGATATGCTGCCTTGGAAAAACAATCGACGTGGACGTTGACGAGGAAGTCAATCAAGTGTTAGAAATTTTCGGGACAAGGGTGCAAAAGTCTGAGCTCTGCGACGTACGGGCAAAAAGTCTAAACTTTCGGAGAAACACTGGCAACTCTCACAACCAACCTTCACTTCGTTAGAACAGCGGGATCTTAAAAAGACTATCTCCAAGCTGGTAAGGCGCAACCTCCGTCACTCCAATATGCTCTCAATACACAGAGCTATTGAGCAAAACCGGGGGTCCAAGGTCTTCGTACAACAGCTTGGAAGAAGCCATCTAACGAAGTTGACCAAAGAGAAGAGAGAAGTCATCGTTTCGAGACCAGAGGTTCTCTCGGAGGTTAAAAGCTTTTACAGCCGGTTATACGCGTCGCACTCGGCACACCCAGAGCCGGATGAGAAGGATTCTCGAGCCACTCTTACCCGCCATGTGTCGGAGGATCTTCCAGAAATCGGCCTAGACGAAATCGAGGGGGCTCTTGAGCAACTTAAAAATGGAAAAGCTCCGGAGAGGACGAAGTCATGGCGCAGCTTCTGAAGGCCGCCGTAAACCGTTGCTGAAAAGACCGTCGCCTATTTAACTCTGCCCTTCTCCGGAAGAACTTGCGGCATGGCGTAGGGGTTTTGTCTTTTTAGTTTAAAAGGTATCAAAACCCTTTTGAAGAACTATTGGCCAATATCGCTCCTGAGTCATGTCTATAAGTTGTTTTCGAGGACCTTCTCGAATAGTTTCGGAGGGGTTACAGCACCATAGACCACATCCACAGTGAGACAGATTATGTAGAAGACACATGAGTATAACCAGTCCATGTGCACTGGCTTTATGGGCTTGAGAAGGCTTGACTCCATCGAGACCTGGTATTTCCTCGAGTCCTTTCAGCGGTGCCAAATTGATTGGCGATATATCGAGATGCTGAGATGTCGCATAACGCCGCTACTATATCAGTCGTAGTCCAAAGTGGGCGTTTGAGACTATCCCCTTTACCGCGGTATGAGACAAGAAGACGTCATGTCTCGAGATTGTTCCTCCGCCGCGCTGAGGACATGTTCAGGACGACTCAACTGGAACGGACACGGAATAAAGTGAACGTGAATACATCTCATATCTGCGATTTGCGGATGATATCGTCATCATGGCTGAGACCGCAAAGAACCTGTAGAAAATGGTCAAAAGCCTGGCTGAAGTCTTCTGCACGATTCGGTCTCGAATGAACTTGGGTAAAACCAAGGTCATGTTGAACGAGCACTTTTTCCGAACTAGAAACATCTTTGAGGGGAGGGCGACAGAAGGATTCGGCTGGGCTGGGCGCTTTTCATAAGCTTCGTCGAGTTTTCTCGTTACCCATCCCACAGTGCCTCAAATCGAAAGTCTCCGATCAGTGCGTTCTACCTATTAAGCCGAGACAGGGACACTTAGGTTCGACTGTTCCACAAATTCAAAGTCAGCGAGCTATGGAAAGGGCTATGGTTGGAGTATCTCTGAAGGACCGCATCAGAAATGACGTGATCCGTCAGAGAACCAAAATCACCGACATAGCTCACCGGACTAGTAAGCTGAAGTGGCAGTGGGCCGGTCATATAAGCCGCCAACTGACGACCGCTGAGTCCTAAAGTTCAGGAGTGGAGAGTGAGGCTCGGCAAACGTAGTGTAGGAAGCCCTGCGGCAAGATGGAGTGACAACATTCGCGGACTGGCCGGTGTGGGCTGGATGAGAATAGCCGAAGATCGAAAGCGGTGGCGTGCATTAGGGAAGGCCTATGTCCGAGTGGACTGACGCGAGGCTGATGATGATGATGATGATTTATTACCAAATTTTTACTAAAGTTTACTTTGAGTGTATTGTTTTTGTATATTAAAACCAATATCTTGTTGGGGATTATTTCAGTGGATACCGCCCGCCACATGGCGATCACCTCAAGTTTTAAATATTTTTAATAAATTTTTAGTGAACAAAGTTCAGTTTAATAATAATCATTTAAATACCTAGTATACAACTGTTCGTTTAATCTCAGTTATTTCCAGTGTGGTCACGCGCCAACATACGTCACGGGAAATATTTTATTTCCACCCATTTATAAACTGTAAGAGTCATCTGAACGTAGCAAGGTACTCGATGCTTGTAGTGGCGCTAGGGTATTGTCTTCATTTAAAAAGTAATTTTGTACCAGAGTAAGCAACTTAGAAAAGTAGTTGGGTCCTCGCATGATTCGAACTCACGTCCACAAGTTTCTAAAGCACAAACCCATACCACTAGGCTACAGAACCAGTTAACAAAAAATAAATGTGATGTACTATAATATTGTTGTCTGCGTCTGTCTGTATACATTAAAAAAATTTAACCCACAAATATACTTTAAATATAATACTTTAAAGTTTAGTTAAAAACGATGTCTTTCGTTTATTTTTGCCCCTACAAGACTACCACAAGGCAACATTGCCCTGACAAGTTAATATATAACAATGTCGGATTGTGATGTGACGTGTAAATTCATAATGCCGGAGTCTTCACAGCGCGTACGTACTGAAGATCTGGCACTGACGTTTAATTTAATTCTAATTTCTCTCAAATTTACGCTCGTGGCTCAATATTGAAACACCCACGCTTGAAAAGTTCATGCTTTTCACCGAAAATCATTATTAAATAATATTTCTGCCGCGAAGTAGTAGTGTAAAACACTGCTGTGTTCCGTTTTGAAGGGCACCGTAGCCAGCGTATTTACTGGTTTAACGAGACTTAACACCCTATTTCTCACGGTAGGCAGGTGCGTTACCGATACCACTGGTATTGCCAATGGCTATGGGCGTCGGTGACCACTTCCCATCAGTTGGCCCGACTGCTCATCTGCCTGCGTATAGCAAAAGAAAATCTTTAATGTGACATAAACGTGTACATGGCATTTTGATTTAATGATTACATTAAAAGATATTCGAGATTTAAATTGCAGTGGCAAAATTGCGTGTTAGTCATCCGACGATCTTGTTTTGTCACAATTGTGTGATCGGAATGACGTTTGTGCTTGTTTAGTCATTTATAGTACTTTATATTAAATCTGTTGTAGTAGTATGTATGAAGAAACAAAAAGTTTTCTAAACCTGTCCTTAAACGTAATATAACGTTTTCTCACGAGCATTTGTCCGTTAGGTTTTAATCTGGGTTTATATTACGTTAAACAAAAGTTTTCGAAAAATAAAAAGGTTTCTAGCTTAGTGCCAACTGTGAAAATTATATAATTTTTCTTTCTTGTATATTTGATTACCTGATTCTAAAAATTCCATAGCAAAATCTTATCGTAATCTCAAGGTTTTATCATTACCCCAACAGGATGTACTGCTAAAAGACGACAGATATTAATCGAGGAATGTCTCTCAATTATATTGGAAACATAGCTGCTCGATAATTAGACCGTTTAAAACATCCGTTGTTCTCTAATGAATTACGTAACAACCATAATTTTATATCTATAGTATATACACTCTTATATATATATATATAATATGATATTCTTAAATAGCTTGAATCAGGTGATTTGATTGTTCTTAATTATCACATATAAACCATAATTTTTAAACAACCATTATCTGTTCTATGAAGAGACAAAATACAGACATGAAAATATGTGTCATTAAAACACGTGCGAGGTTATTTTAGTACCGATTTCCTTAGTCTAGGAGTTATAAAATATAATTAATGTGAATGTCTCATAAAGTTTACTAGTGTTTTATATGCAGACGTAGTAAAAATTATGATATAGAACTATTATGGCTGTATATAACGAGTATATAGATAACGAGGTTGTATATAGTTCATGTTCTCCTATTACTATGATAGATCTTGTTAACAACCGAACTCATAGAGAAATAATTATTGATTGTGTACAAAATGTTCAATGACCATCAAATTTTTTTTTCAATTAGATAAGGAATGTAAGCTTAACGTACGTTTGTTATCTTAAACGACTTAACCTTGTGAGAAAAGAGAAAGGGAAGACATTTTTTGTTATAAATAAAAGTACTTTTGTGCTTTTATTTTGTTTAAAATTGTTTTTGGTTGTGATTATACGACTAGTATGCAATAGACGGAATGTTGCATGATCAAATATTATTTAAAAATGTTAAAGTAATTTATGTAATTCACATGATACCTATTTTTTTAATATGTTTATAACGGATTATTTTTAGTGCGCCCGCGCATGTTATTGTAATCGAATTTATTCACTCTCGTTTTTTTATTACCACCAAAATCACTGATAAACACGTTAATAGAACGGCCTTGTTAACAATTAACAGAGTTGCACCAACTGATTAACGGTCATCCCCATTTCCCTATAATTATTCATTGGATGTGAGTGCCCTTTGATGATCGGACGTCATTTATGCAATTATTTGTACTGGAAAAGTACCTGAGCACTTTGGTCAAGCAATTGGGACAACAAGAGTGTACTTGTATTTCTAGAATATTACAGTAAAAAGTTTGGATGTCTTACATTTTTTTTGTACTAAAATTGTAACTTTTATTTGTTTATATTCCTTATATCTATTAATTTACTATATTCACGCTCGAATTTATTTTAAATGATATGATAATTATTATTAAATAAAATTACTTTAGGATTTTATCGCGTTTATTTTACATTTTAAATTCCCGACGTTTCGAACACTTTCCAGCGCCGTGGTCACGGGTGAGACTGAGATGTCATGCGTCTTCTTACCAGTGCTGAAGCAGGGTTACCAGATCTTAATTTTTATTAATTATTTTAATCTGTACTCCGACCTATGCAAAATGAACTGATTTTATCTGTACAGCCGGCAGTGGTATTATGCTTGGGTTTAAATTTTAATTTATTAATTATGGGATCCCAAGCAGGTCTCTATTGAAATTTGGATGTTTTTTAATCTCAATAGCCTCATGGTTTATCCTTGGTAGGAATCGGTGTTCTTTAGCGAGGATTTGTGGTCGATCAAATCTGATGTAATGGTTTGGGTGATTTAATGTATGGTCACACACTGCCGACTTGTTGGGTCTTCTATGTTTAATGTCAGCTATATGTTCCTTCACGCGGGTTCTTATTGCTCGCTTCGTTTGTCCAATATAAGAGAGCCACAGTCACAATCTAAGCTTGTACACTCCTGGGTCTTGTAGAGAATATTGCATTGAAAGGTGGTAGGAATTGACCAATCTTCTTCAGCGGCTTGAAATAAGTTTTGATTGAAGCCCGCCTCAAAATGTAGCCAATCTTGTCAGTTACGCCTCTCACAAAGGTAGAACAGCGGGTACTCGCTCCTGCGGCTGCCTTCACTCGTCACTGTGACGCTGCCGTGGCGCAGCGAGCTTGTTGTCTCCGTCTTGCTTAACATGGTGTAGCTCAGCCGCCAGGTGTTCATCATCTGAGATCCCTCAGTGCTCTCTGAAACAAAAGATTTGCCCACGGTAGCTAACTGGGATGGATGGTGGTGTAAATTGCCATTTAAATATTTATTTCTATGGGTTGGTTTCCTATACACAGTATGGCTCAAGGTGTTATCAGGATTGCAAATAATTAAAACATAAGGAAAAGCTAAAAATTATTATTTTCTAACTCCATAGTAAACTGTATTTTTGAATTTATGGAATTAAGGTGGTTTAAAATGCATTTATTTTATCATATGGTAAGATGGTAAATGTATCATCCACATAGCGCTTATAAAATCTTGGATGAATGGGAGCAGTGGTAGGGCCTTCTCCTCAAAGTCTTCCATAAATATGTCAGCAACAATAGGAGACACCGGGCAACCCATCACTCACCATCCATCTGCATGTAGAACTCATCTTTCCACAATAAATAGCCAGATGTTAGGCAATGTTTTAGTAAAGATGCATATTCTATTGAGATGTTATTTTCCTCTAACTTTCTTGTTACAATATTGATGCAATCTTCTATAGGTATAGATGTAAACAAAGATTGAACATCAAAACTAACCATAGTTTCATTGTCAGCAAGATGTAGATGTTTACCTCGCTAACAAAATGGTATGAATCCTTTGTAAACAGCGCTTGTTTGTCCTCTGAGTGGTGAGAGGATTTTTACTAAATTTTAATAATATTTAGGTAAAAATCCTCTCACCTCATCCATCCATTAGCTACCGTGGGCAAATCTTTGTTTCAGAGAGCACGAGGGATCTGTGATGATGAACACCTGGGGGCTGAGCTCACCATGTGAAGCAAGTCTGCGAGACAACAAGCTCGCTGCGCCACGGCAGCGTCACAGTGACCAGTGAAGGCAGCCACAGTGGAGCGGTACCTGCTGTTCTACCTTTTTGTGAGAGGCGTAACTGACAAGATTGGCTACATTTTGAGGCGGGCTTCAATCAAAACTTATTTCAAGCCCTGAAGAAGATTGGTCAATTCCTACCACCTGTCAAGTGCAATATTCCTCTACAAGACCCAGGAGTGTACAAGCTGAGATTGTGACTGTGGCCTCTCTTATATTGGACAAACGAAGCGAGCAATAAGAACCGCGTGAAGGAACATATAGTTGACATTAAACATAGAAGACCCAACAAGTAGGCAGTGTGTGACCACATTAAATCACCCAAACCATTACATCAGATTTGATCGACCACAAATCCTCGCTAAAGAACACCGATTCCTCAAGGATGATCCGTGAAGGCTATTGAGATTAAAACATCCAAATTTCAATAGAGAAGATGGTTGAGTTCTACCACCTGCTTGGGATCCCATAATTAATAAATTAAAATTTAAACCCAACATAATACACTGCCGGCTGTACAGATAAAATCAGTTCATTTTGCATAGGTCGATACAGATTTAAAATAATTAATAAAAATTAAGATCTGGTAACCCCGCTTCAGACTGCAGAAGAGACATGACATCTCAGTCTACCCCGTGACCACGCCGCTGGAAAGTGTTCGAAACGTCGAATTTAAAATGTAAAATAAACGCGATAAAATCCGTAAAGAATTTTATTTAATAATGTATAATATTCGCGCAAGCAATAGAAATAATTATATGATAATTAATTTTATCCTTCCTAAAGTAAATGCAGTTCCAACGCATCGAAATAATTATGTACTAAGCGTTTATTTTATTATTTATTTTAAAGAAAATTAACGTTAAATCATGTCGGAATATTCAATCTAAGCCAAAGAAAATTAATTGAGCTGAGTTTTGGATGATTATATCAATTATCAATCTCAATTATTAATTGATTTAAATAAGTTGCTCTTGGCCTTCATAGCGAGGTTAGACTTTATGATAAACTTCTTCTTCGGAAAACAGCATTTCAGACAGTGAACGTAAGCCCTTAGTCGTATTTTTTAGTAGAAAAACATGATTCTATCGATACATAATTTGACTGACAATTAAATTATTGAGATCGTATTTTAAAAAAAAATCGAGGACGAATATTGCAGTCTTAAGGAAATCTCATCAACTAAAGAAGCGTTATGTGTTGTAACAACGCTCAAAAAGTACTGTAAATTTGAACAAGTTCTACATCTAAATATAGCAGAGTTCTATATCTAAATATAGAAAATTATGAAATTATAATACACCTTATAGCGTGCAAAGTAAACTAAACTTAAGCAGTGTACTATACTACGGTTTTGTACCATAATAAAATAAATGTTAAGAGTAAAATGACTTTTTATTAGCGAGGACATAAAGTGCCCTCTTCGCCGTCGTTTTAACCGAAATTCACTGTATATGGAATGATTTCATTCAAGCGTGTACCGCTTACCGCTTACCGCTAATGTGAACTCAGTAATCATCAGTAAAGCATTGCCCGCTTGTTGTCGTCATAGATTAAATTATT